>CAUYPK010088343.1:0-14666 GCA_963574355.1 Loris lydekkerianus | reverse complement strand
GCACCAGAGAGCCAGGAAGACATCTTCCAACCAACGCTCAAAAGAGTCCAACATGAGAGGACAGCACCAGAGAGCAGGAAGACATCTTCCAACCAACACTCAAAAGAGTCCAACATGAGAGGACAGCACCAGAGAGCCAGGAAGACATCTTCCAACCAACGCTCAAAAGAGTCCAACGAAAATGGAAACAACCCTATCATCTTTTCTAATCATCTAATTGATAAATTAAATTAAAACTCAGTTATACATTTATTTACTTACCACATATTTATGGAACACCCACTAAGATGCAGGCCTTAAACTTTGTCTTGAGGACACAAAGGTGATTAAGGTCCACCGTGTGCTCTGGTGAAGCTCAAGGCCTGGGGGTGAGAATGAGGTGACAAGGCAGAGGAACCACAGGGTAAGAGGGAATGGGAAGCAGGGCCAAATCTCAAAGGCCTTCCACCTAATATACCATGTTTAAAATGTGGCCTTTATCCTGAGGTTAATGGGGACTCCAAAGTTTTCTTCAGTGTGGGGTGACACAATCAGATTGTGCTGTGATATTGTAGATATTTGAGTAAAGAGAGACAAACCTGGTGTCCTAACCTACTATAGTGTCCCCACCCGAATGAAAAGACATAGGTCCTTGCAAAGACACGGAACCAAAAGGCGTTGACTGGATGTGAAAGAGGTAAGAACGAGATGACTCCCTGATGGCTGGAGTAGAAAACTTGGGGATAAAGTTGCTATTCACTGAAATAAAAAACAGAAATAAAGAATCAGGTTTTGATGGAAGAGGGGAGGAAGAGGAGGCACGAGTCAGATAGGAGAGGATGAATTCAGTTTGGGGTCTTGGGATTTCAGGCTCCCTAAGAAACATACCAGACACACCAGATAAAAGCTTGAGTTTGAGAAGCCCCCTGTATTCAGCTGCTAACTCTGACTTCTGGGGAAAGTAATCACTCTGAACTTCGTATATAAATAATAGTGACCTTGGAAGAGAGTTGTGAAGAGTTGTGAAGAGTAAGGTGATGTATACAGGGTACAAGTCACTAAGAAGTTAAGTAACTCACCAAGGCCATGTGACAAATAAACAGGAGAACTAGATTTGAGCCCACATCTGTTCTCAAAGCCCGTGGTGACTATAGCCTGCTGCCACTCAGAATGAGTCTGGAATTATCTTCTTACAGACGGAAAGTTCAAGGATAATTAAATAGAGAGAGCTACATATTCTGCTGGGTTATTTAAAACTCCAGTCTTAAATATTACATTGCTAAAATTAATTTCATGCCATTCCAGATTTTCACGAGCTCATGATTATTTTTTTCCTAGTGAAAGAGCGATATGCAGAATTGGCCATGGCCACTACTCAGCCCAGATTTTCTGGGGCAGTCCTTGTTTCAAAATTCCACACTACTGTCCTCATACCATTGAAATGGCCTTAAAAGTAAGTATTTTTGTATTTAGGTACTGCACCTGAAGCAGCACAAAACTTTGTATTCTGGAAACCTTCTTCCCACAGGTATTGAGACAGGAGGTCCACAGTGCACCTTGATATAAATGGATGTGCTGGTGGATTTCATGGGATAGAAATATTGAAGGATCATTGCATTAGTGACGCCTGATTTTGATCTCCTCAATCCTAGGTCAAATACCAAGAATCTGTATTTTTAACAAATTAACAAGGTCCATAAGTGATTTTCAAGCACAATAAATTTGGGAAGCTGCTGAGTTAAAAAATAATTCCCTTAAGGGTTCCACATATCAAAGATAGTCACTATGTATTTTCCATTTTGAAATCAATTAGTCACTGAAGTTTGGAAAACACCACTTCGAGGTACTTGTAGGAAGAGACGATTTAGTGATACAAGCCTTTTGCGAGCATTCCTCTGTGTACAGTGGCAGAATCTAGTCAGTAAAATATTCGCTCCCCAAATGGAGCATAACGTTTTCTGTCTCACATTCTGGTAAGTCAGTGTTTTTATTAAACCAGATGACTCCACAAGTGGAACGGAGGTAGAGAATGCACTACACTGAGATTTATGAATAGCAATATGAGATGACAATTGTCTATCACCAGTGGCAGCAGCTGTCCCTTAGGGAAAATAGCCAGACTCTCTGAAGTCACCTTCTACTGGCATCTACTTAACCAAAAGCAACCAAAACTACTACTGACATCACTTCAATTAGGACCTAACACTCAAAACACATTTTTTATTCCCATTCCCTGTTTTTCATTTGACAAAGTATTTTTACTTTGGGGTCATGTTACCTATTGTCTTAAAAGTGATTTTTAGTGTTGCTAGTAGTATAGACTTGGATGAGGAATAATTAGGGAGCAAGAAACTTTAAATACTTTCTAAAAAACAACAATGAATGAATACCAAATGGTTTAGATGTAAAATTATTAAATGTGTTCAACCCTGGATACAGGAGGTAGTGTGTTCTAGGCACTGAACACATACAAGGCCATTAGCTTCAATTGTAAGCTTTAATATAGTTATATACATTGCAGCAAAAAATGAGCTCCAAATGAGAAAAATGAATTATGAAGTCATGAAGTCCTGGGTAATTCCACACGTCCTTCTGGAAAAGTTCAATATGAATCTAGTTATAATAGATGCGAAACCATTTTAGAGTGACTTTGGGGAATTTCCCAGTGAATGTGCTTCACTGAAACATCCCACTTCCTCCTTCCCAGAACTCCCTTATTAATAGCACCATGCTTTGAGAGCTCACTTGAAACTTGAAACATTATTTTCCTCATGGATTACTTTATGCATTGGCGTAAAAATTCATTTTCTAGAAGATGAAATGATATTCTTACCCGTTTCACAGCTGGGTCCGGTGAAGCCTTGTGGGCAGGCACACACATTAGCTGCAATACAGGCTCCTCCGTTCCTACAGCCATCTTTGCAAAAAGCTAAAAAATTCAAATACATGATTTTAGCACTTTAGAAGTAAGTAGTTTAATAAACTCCAAACCCAAAATGTCATCCTTTTTTTGAATATATGGACATCAAATTATATGAGTTCTTATAATTTCAGATTCATATAACATTTTCCAAATATGTAACAAATTTCAACACCGTTTGTAAAAACAGTACCAATGTTAAAGAAATATTTCACCCATAAAACAAAATACTGACAATTTTTAACCAAAAAAAAAAAAGACCTCACAGGACAGAAAGTGTATAAACATTCAGATTGCACCCCATTATAACAATCCAACTTGAAAATAAACCTAAACAATGGCAGCTATCCTAGGCAGACAAACTACAAAATAACAGGAAACAGGGAGTGACTGTCTTATAAGTCAGTCACTTTTACACACCGGTCAAAGTGTGAAAATATTAGGAAAGAATGCCCCATTCTTCAAAAATTTCTAAGCAAGTCCTTTTGATCAATTAACTAATAGTAAGAAAAACTTGCTTGAGTGGTCTTCCAGAAGGGTCCCTGCTGAGGATGGGTCAGGATTCAGGATCACGGGCAAAGACATTGCACACATAGCCTCTTGTCTGAGTGGATTTAGGAATAAGAAGAAAAGTTTTTTTGTGAGTAGGAAAAGGAACCAAGGGCTGAAACGCTGTAAGGGTGATCTTTTGAGATGTCACCACATTTGCCTTTACAGAAGCACAGAAAAAAAAAAAAAAGAGAGAGAGAAACAAGACAGGTGAGCAAAATAAGTGAAACAAACAAGACAGACGAGAAGGAGCTTCCTTAGAAGCTTCTACTTTGACTTCAGCTAATTCTTCAGCCCTGTGAGAGTAAGAGGGCTGCTTCCTCAGCCTTCCTCACAATGTCCGTCATGAATGAATTAGACCAGCTTGTTCCAGGCATTGGGGCAAAAGGTTTTTCTCGAGATTTCTGTTATGTGCTTCCTCTAATTAGCTAAGATATATTTTCTCATAGTAGTAAAATGGAAATCTGAAATTCTGGTCCTAAGTTAAAAAGATGGCCCCCAAAGGCCATTCAGTGTCTTTGGTTCTATGTCCTAAGTCTGTCTTCATCCTATGCAAAACAAAACAATATAGCTCAGCAAGGACTTGCAAAGGAAGTTAGAATTCAGAGGTCGTAAGGAACAAAGAATATACGCAGGTTGCAGTCTGTCCATACAGCACAGAGCTCAAGGATACAGATCCTCCATCTACATTCCTTGTCCCTCAGCCTTTTCCTGTTCCCATCCGAGACACACACAGGAACTGGAGAGTCGCTATTCAGGAAATCTGTAGTCCTAACTTCTGAAGGAATTTACAGATACTTGAAGTTTCATCTTCCTTCAAATATAAGAATTATCTGTCTATATCCACTCATGGTCATGAGTTCTTTTTCTTACAAACTTCATCGTTCACATTAAATAGAAACCAGAATAAAGTAGAAATAAGAGACAGAGGAGCTCTAAGGCTCTCAGATGAAATTTTAAGCCTAAACAAACTCTCAGGACCACATGCTTTGGAGAGGAGTCCTAAGGGTTGAGTTGTGCAGTGGTCCCTGCTTATCTATGGGGTATACGTTCAAAGACCCCCAGTGGGTGCCTACAACCCTATATAGGGGTATTAACGTTTCCTATACGTACATGTCTATGATGAAGTTCAATTTATAAATTAGGCACAGTAAGAGATTAACAACAATACCTAATAATAAAATGGAACAATTATAATAACATGCCAGCATCACTACTGTTGTGCTCTGGGGCCATTATTAAGTAAAATATGTGTTCCTGAAATACAAGTGCTATGCTAGCATGATAGTTGATTGAACAGCCAAGAAGGCTTCAAAGTGACTAGCTATAGTGTGGACAGCATGGGTCTGCTTGACAAAAGGACAATTCACACATGAGGTGGAATTTAAAGCTTATGAATTGCTTATTTCTAGAATTTTCCATTTAATATTTTCAGACCACGGTTGACCATGGGTAACCAAAAACAAAGTGAAATTGCCAGGAAGGCTATGTTAACCAGTGTGATGTAAATGTGTCAACCGGTCTGTGAAACCAGTGTATGATGCCCCATGATCATATTAACGTACACAGCTATGATTTAATAAAAAAAAAAAAAGTGAAACTGAAGATGAGGAAAGACAACTGTATTACAATGTAGACTCTAAAAGTCTAGCCTCTATTAGGATTTGTCTAGTGTTGTCAAGCAAATATTTGTGGGATTTGAACTCTGATATGAATAGGCTTATTTACTAAGACCTACAATGAAGATTTCCACTGGGGAAAAAAAATTTTTTTTAATACAGAGTCTCACTCTGTTGCCCAGGCCAATGTACCATAGCGTCAGCCTCACTCATGGCAACTCCGAACTTCTGGGCTTAAGCCATCCTCCTGCCTCAGCTTCCATCCAGCATAGCTGGGATTACACCACAGCCCATAAATTCTTTAATTTTTACTACAGACATTGTTTCTCTCTTGCTCAGATTGGTCTCAAACTCCTTAGCCCCAGGGATCCTCCTGCCTTGGCCTTTCAGAGTGCTAGGATTACAGGCATTAGCCAACATGCCCAACTTCTACTGAGTTTTAAAACCAGAATAATCCTCTGGCTCCTCAATTTCTGGCTCCAGAGTACTGTTGCACAGCAAACCTTTAACGGCCCGTGCTCAGAGCAGCTGCATTACTTCACTCTTTCCTACCTCCCATATCTACAGTATTCTAGCAAATTTAGCTCAGTGAACTCTGAGATAAAGGACACAGTATATTTAAGGGATGGGCAGTTTTGAAGCTTGAAATGCCTAAATTAGACAAATCATACGACATAATAAGCAATATAAACTCTGTCGTATGGGAGTTGGTTGAGTTTCTAAAATAGTCCTTTATTCCCTTGTAAATCATCTGATGGTCAGATCATCTGATGAAGGCAAAGAGGAGAGTGATGGAAAGTGAGTGAGTTAGTGGATAGTGATGACCCACAGTTGGATTATTTTCTGGTAAAAATGAAAATCTGACCATTTATAAGAATTATCTATTGGCATTGACCAACTAAACTGGAAAACCACAGCATAGAGACCCATCGTACACAGCCCAACAATTTTCTACAGTAGTGCCCAGCAGCTCACAAAGAGCAAAGAAGACAAATCTGACAGAAAGTGGAGGTATTTCACCATGGATTACAGCAGTTTGATACATGAGTTGATGGTGCTGCCAGAAAAATGGCTGTCACGATACGCACATGTTTGGGCTCAATAAGAAACATCTGAAGTTGAGAGACGGGTAAACAGGATGCAAAGACAGGTTCAAAGAGATCAAAGGTCTAGAGTCATAGAAGGAACAGAATGGACAAGCTGTGAAGAAAGTAACTTGGGATCAGGCAATAAAACAAAGTTTAAGGTTTCAAAGATGGATCAGTTCAAGACAAAAATGCCCAGGATGTGGTTATAGGTTTGGTTTGCTAGAAAGAAGCAGAGAGGAAAACCACCAAGCCCGACACCAAGGAACACGAGGGCAAAGGTGTTGGCCACTTAAACATGGAAGCTGCCCAGGAGGATGGCAAGACTCAACAGGAGAGCTATGAGCCACACCCCCAAGCTTTCAGTGGTTCTGGGGAGTACCTAGAAGGTACATATTAGTGAAGAGACGTAGCAGAAGGTAGAGTTGGGCTGCATCATGCTTAACAGAAAAGTTATTGGTATTCAAACCTTTTACCTTTGCATGTGGTTCCATTCCCCGTATAGCCTGGTTTGCAAACGCAGTTGTGTCCTCCGACGGTGTTAAAGCACAAAGCATTTTCATCACAGTTGTGCTGATTTGTGATGCATTCATCATGTTCTGAAATGAAGAACACAATTTCGTTACTCAAAAATATATTTTCAAAGGCACTAGATTTTCAACTGCACCTACATCTTGGTTATTGAATAGTAATTCTTTCGAGCACTGACATAACAAATTCTATATTAAAGAAGACCCCAGGTTTTGAAGTATTGTACAATCATGAAGCACATCTATAGTTTATACGTCTACAAACATTGAATGCAAAAGGATTTGGACAATGGTTGGAAGGAAGAGAAGGGGAGGAAAGGTAAGGATGGAGATTAAGTCTCAGAAGTAGAATTGAAAATCAGCTGTATACAGTCTCTGTAGTTAATATTTGGGGAGTAATTCTCATGAAATAAATCTGCCACCTAACTCTTCCATATAGTGTATCAGTGGTGACAGGAAAGGATATGAAATTGTATTGCTTGTGAGTCATGACCTGCAGGATAATGGAGTTGAAGTTCTAGGAGTTAAGCACCTGCAGGGAACACCAGAATTTACATTTGCATGCATAAAGATATGTATACCAATTTTAGAGGGAATATTTAACCTTTTTTAGTTCCTTCCCTTCATAAAGAAAGTATTACACATCTATTAAATAAGACAAACTTGATTTTATAATATGTGCAAATACAAATTGTGAAATATGTTATCAGAATGATACATTTAACTGCCTGGAACTTGACACTTTTGAAAGCACTGACTTACTTGATACGCCAGTACCCCTGTGAGAGAGGCAGAAACCAATACCATTATCACCATTTTAAAGACGGGTCCAGGGTGGCTCAGAATGTTTAAATAGCCTGCCTAAGTTTATAAGAACATTAGGTAACTTCAGAATTCTAGCTCAGCACTCAGCAAAAGTATAAGAAATGAAATGAGAAAGTAAACATCTAACATCAAAATCTTCAGGAAGAGTGGGAAATGAAATACATGAGAAAATGGAAACAAATTAGTTTAGCCATCTAAACTCCCTTCAGGGTCACTGCTTATTATGTGGCCTCTTACATAAATATTATTTAGGCCTAAAAGTTAATATGTATGTGAATAACTTACATTGATTAAGCCATTAATTCTATATGAGATAAACATGAAAGCTAAAAGAAATATTTGCTTTTCATCTTAAACTCTTTGTATTCCAGACATTATAATGGTAATATATGTAACATTGAAAAAAAATCATCTGGGGCGGCAGCCGTGGCTCAAAGGAGTAGGGTGCCAGCCCCATACACTGGAGGTGGTGGGGTCAAACCCAGCCCCGGTCAAAAAAAAAAAAAAAATTATCCTTGACATATACAAAAAGATGGACTAAAGTCACTTAATTCAACAATAAAATAGAATGCCCTGTGTTTTACTTTTTAAAAACAAAGATTAACATTTTGCTATAAAAGTTATGGCTCATGCTATGTAAGCACAAAGTTATGATAGGTTTAATTAGAGCTCTCTAATAAAATTCTTAGAGATTATTCCCAATAATCCTTCAGAGGCTAGAAAGATTTCAATCACTATGGTTTTAGAATTGCATCAGTGGATATCTTATTTTCCAAATTCCTGACTGAATAACCCAAAATTGTACAAAATTCCACCCTTATTACCTAGCATCAGAAAGTTTCACAATTTTTTATAATCCATAAATACTATGGTAGCTTAAAAAAATAGCTAGATTATACACGGGTTTCCTGATTGGTGCTACCCGTGTCCCACCACAAAACTTCAGAGGGCCCAGAACAGGCAGCCCACCTACCTCTGGGTTCTGCTGCCTGAAGCATAATAAATCTAGATGCTGAAGTTTGTACCTGCTGCCAATTTTCTTCCTAGTGCAATTCAAAGTGCTGCAGCTAATCTATAAATCTCTGTAATGACAGCCATAGGGCCTTTGAGGACAGCTGCTGATTGATTTGATGCTGTTTTAATCCCTGCCCTGGTTGTCCTCTTAATTAGACAATACTCACTGAGAACAGGAAGGGCCTAACAAGATTCAGTTTAGCACCCAGTATGATAATGTTCAATAAACATTAAATAATCACACAACCTGGAACTTGGTTTCCTCTCTTGTCATTTAACTCTTCGGGTTACTGAAATGAGTATGTGTGCTCCTAAGCAACTCAAAGGCAAAGACAGCTTTTAAATGCATCCAAGCCTTTATACATATTATTCATTGGGCCCAAAGTGTCCTTCTCCAATGTTCTTCTGGAAAACTCTTAGCATTTTGAAAGATTACACTCAAATGTTTTAGGTGAAGATACCTGAGTCTCCCCCTCCTACAGAGTTAGGGGCTACGGTGTATTTCCTTAGCACGATATAAAGGCACTGTTATTCCACTGTATCATAACTGTCTACTTCTCCTTGGTCCTCCATTCTTAAACTCCACCCTGGAGTTGTAAATTTTTAGACAAGAATTTTGCATTTTTCTTTGTATCTCATTTCAGCAAAGACTGTTTCTTGAATAAATGATTAAATGATTGGGCAAATAACTGAAGCAAGATAAAAACTACCTCCTCTGCCATGATTCAAGCCAATCACAATTTGTTCAGTCGTAGACCAGCTGCCAAGCAGAGAGCTATTAAAATTCTAAGCAAGGCTTTACACTGATTTCAGTACGGTGCTGTTCTATTTGATTCTGGATATTTCAAGGATACATTAAGATAGCAGGGCATATTTTGAAAACAGAAAATATTAATTCCTTCATACTCTTTACACTACCACTTTAAATTTTTTTCCCAATACTTAAAGTTGGTTATAGTTATAATTATCAACTAAACTGTGACCTTAGGAAAAGTCTTCTAAAATGTCTGTATTCTCATGGAAGAATTAACCTTAATTTGATATCCCTTAGCCAGACAGAATGTAAATGAAGCAATGAACAAATATTTGGTAAAATCATCTCAATACATAGTTAATTATTGCTGCCTCATATCCAGTTTGTATCGAACGTTAATTTCTTGCCCTCTCCCTGACTCACACATCCCTGAGGAGTCCTCCATCAACTCACCAGTTCACCTCTCCATTTTTAATACTTCCGCCACATTTTCAAGACATAATAAGTGAAATAAAATGAGGGAGATTCTCAGATAAAATTTAAATCAATACTATGTTATACCTTGGAGAAGAACATGTCAAGGGTTTGATAATGAATGAATTCCAAGGTTTATTTCACGTATATTGAAATGCAGACTTTCAGATCTGAAGTTTAGAACATCTAGTCCACAAGACTCACTGCTGTCTCTATCTCTCCATCCTCAGGAAAGATTTCTGTGTTCCTGTGTTATGACAATCTAAGTAACAGCTGGGATTAAACCAAAGGCACCTGTTTCTGACTCTTCTTCATCAAAAATGCTAACACACGGTTGGTCATGGCTCTAAACATAGGTACAAACTAGCTCTGTTATTAACTATTATCTGATTATTAGAAATCTGAGAATAAGCTCCGTTACATTTAAGGCTAAATAAATCTTGGAGCAAGGAAGTTAACAGAAGAGATGTGAATTAGTCTGGAGAGGCTTGTCATAACAGTATCAAACTGCATCCTGGAATCTTAACACTTCGGGAGGCCAAGGGGGAAAGTGTGCCTGAGGCCAGGAGTTCAAGACCAGCCTGAGCAACACAGTGAGACCCCAACTCTACAAAAAAAGTAGAAAAATTAGCCAGGCATGGTGGTACATGCCTATCGTCCCAGATACTCAGGAGGCTGAGGCAGGAGCATCACTTGAGCCCAGGAGTTTGAGGTTGCTGTGAGTTGTGATGCCACCACTGCACTAT
This sequence comes from Loris lydekkerianus, assembly GCA_963574355.1. Classification (NCBI taxonomy): domain Eukaryota; kingdom Metazoa; phylum Chordata; class Mammalia; order Primates; family Lorisidae; genus Loris; species Loris lydekkerianus. The sequence goes on along the minus strand of CAUYPK010088343.1, from coordinate 4,171 downwards.
AGGTAGGCAAGAGAGGAGACCCTGCCCCAAACAAACAAATAGGAACCTTAGGAAAACAATATATATATATTTTTTTCTTTCTTTGAGACAGAGCCTCAAGCTGTCACCCTGGTCAGAGTGCTGTGGCATCTCAGCTCACAGCAACCTCCAACTCCTGAGCTCAAGCGATTCTAGTGCCTCCACCTACCAAGCAGCTGGGACTACAGGCGCCCACCACAACCCCTGGCTATTTTTTGGTTGCAGCCGTCATTGTTGTTTGGCGGGTCCAAGCTGGATTTGAACCCGCCAGTTCAGGTGTGTGTGGCTGGCGCCTTAGCTGCTGAGCCACAGGCGCCAAGCCAGGAGAACTATATATTTACAGTAGTGATTTTTCAACTCGTATGTCATGGCACACCAGTGTATCATGAGAGAATCTTAGATGTGCTACAAAAATTTCTAAAGATTGTTAATGAAATTATTTTCAAAAGGCTTGCTCCTGTGGCTCAAGCGGCTAAGGCGCCAGCCACGTACACCTGAGCTGGCGGGTTCAAATCCAGCCTGGGCCCACCAAACAACAATGACACTGCAACAAAAAAAATATCCAGGTGTTGTGGCGGGCACCTATAGTCCCAGCTACTTGGGAGGCGGAGGCAGGAGACTTGCTTGAGCCCAGGAGTTGGAGGTTGCTGTGAGCTGTGATGCCATAGCACTCTACACAGGGCAATAGCTTGAGGCTCTGTCTCAAAACAAAAAAAGAAAAAAATTATTTTCAAAAGAATTTTGAAGCACAGTATGTATATTCTTTTCTTCACTCTTTTTTTTAAATCAACATAATTTAAGTGTGCCATGGAAGTTTAACCATAGGTCAAGTGTGCTGTGAAATTAAAAGGTTGAGAAACACAGACTTAGAGGGATGATTTATCTCAAAAAATATATGGCTGCTTAGTCATTTTCCTCTAATATTTCTGGAGACCAGATTGCTTACGATACTAATGGTTTTTGCAGAAGTTCATCCCTAAACATTATTCATAAGTGTCTCCACTAAAAAAAATAGGAACTGATCTGCCTTGGCTTGTGAACATGCTGAGACCTCTTGTTTTATTCTAATAAGAATGGCAAAAATAGGGTCAGCACCTGTAGCTCAGCAGCTAGGGCGCCAGCCACAAACACCGGAGCTGGCAGGTTCGAATCCAGCTCAGGCCTGCCAAACAATGACAACTACAACAAAAAAATAGCTGGGCGTTGTGGTGGGCACCTGTAGTCACAGCTACTTGGGAGGAGGAAGCAAGAGAATCACTTAAGCCCAAGAGTTTGAGGTTGCTGTGAGCTGTGATACCACAGCTCTCTACGGAGGGCAACATAGTGAGAGTCTGTCTCAAAAAAAAAAGAAAAGAAAGAAAAGAAAAGAAAGAATGGCAAAAATAATATACCATCTCTTTTCTATCAAATTAAACTTCCTGAATGTGTCCACAGCTTCCTAAGACATTCACAAGATAATCTACTATAATCTTTTCAAAATGAGACCAAAGTGGGTTTAAAGAATATTCTGTTTTACATCTCAATTTCTAGATAGTTTTAAGTCTATAAGAAAGAAGTGGAACTCCCAGCATCCTTCTCCCTCCTTCTTTCCTTCTCTTCACAGATATTTAATGGTCTGATATATGAAGACATAGTTTTATAATTCATTAGATAATTTAAAATGCCCTTGATTGACTGCAATGTACTAGAACCAAAACTAAGTTTAAAAGATAAAGTGGGAAAAATGAGAAAAGTATATACTATTTTAATGAGCAATGTCAGGGAGGCCACGTGATCTACTACATATTCTGATTTCCAGGTAGGCTTGATTTTTAAAATGTCATTTTATCCTTGTTCTGTGGCCCTCAGAAAGTTAGCCAAGCTTTTGAAGTCTAAAATGACGAATTTAAAACCTATATCAGAGAGCTGTAGTGAAGAACAAACTTAAAGGATGAATATAAAGATCATGGCAAATAATAGATACTCAAAAAATATTAGTTAGCTACTTATCCACTTCAGTGTGAAAATTTCTTTTGCCTTCATTAGCTAGACAATATCCTCTCTTTTCCATTTCATTTTAATCCTGTGGAGAAAATCTAAATGTCCCATAGAGTTTGCTTTCTTCATACTCTTTTCTAAAATTCAAATATACTTTGGACACTTTTCTGACTCCAAAATGCCTGCCATCATAGCGACCAACAGGTCTTCATTTTGTTCCTTATAATCACCCTATTTACTCAATAGTATAGAAAAATTTATTTACTGTCATTTTAGCAGAAATATATGTCATTTTCAGAGAAATCTATTTTTTAATACTATTAAAGTGACTGCAAGAACTTGTACTTTAAACTTGCACAGTACCCACACCAGCAGCCACCCTCTCAACTCATTTTTAACAACCAAGCATTGTTTATCTCCTGTGCAAGTTTCCTGTTCACTGACCACACCAATTCTACGCTGACTTCCTGTTATTCTTCAGTTCACTTGCAACCAGGAATCTGTTCAGATTTCCTTCCTCTGACATGTTCGGTTTATTTTCTTCTACTCTTTTCACTGCTGTGCTCAGCCTCCTTTCCTAATCCTTATTTGATCAAGTATCAAAGAACCACTCAGATTTCTTCCCTTTCCTTACAGTAATTTCACAAGGTAATCCAAATTCTGATTTTACGGGGAAAAGGGGTTTTGTTTTATTTTATGTTTCATGAAATAAGCTTTCTCTAAACACACTGTAGGACAACAGAAGTCCTGTAACTATGAGCAGGATGATTTGCATTTGTTTTCTCGACACGTGACTGTGGTTTCTGTGATGTGGTGCGAGTGCTCTGAAGGGTACGAAGATGCATGATCTGTGAGTTGCTACCTCAAGGAGGGACTTTTCACCTTTTTTTTTTTTAGAGACAGAGTCTCACTTTGTCACCCTGGGTAGAGTGCCGTGGTGTCACTGCTCACAGCAACCTCCAACTCCTGGGCTTAGGCAATTCTCTTGCCTCAGCCTCCTGAGTAGCTGGGACTACAGGCACCTGCCACCAACGTCTGGCTATTTTTTGTTGCAGTTTGCCCAGGGACGGGGTTTGAACCCTCCACCCTCAGTATAAGGGGCCGGTGCCCTACCCACTGAGCTACAGGTGCTGCCAGAACTTTTGAACTGTTAGAGGACTGGGATATGACTAGATCACTACGCCATCTTGTAGAAATTGTTTAGTGCTGTAAGAGAGAAAAGAGTAATAGTAACCGTGACAGTAGCTAATTCTTGGGGTGCTTACTCTATGCTATCAAGCACCCAGCTACGTGTTTTACATGCATTATCCTTTTCAGTCTTCACAAATGCCTATTCAGGTAGGCAATATTATTATTCTTATTTTACAAGTGAGAATACAGAGCTTTCTTAGAGCAATTACGTACCTGGTTCAACATCATATAGCTAGGGAGTGAGAAGGCCAGAAATCACTGTCAGTGTTTTAAAAGAAAAACTATAACCTATAAACAACGATCTCATACAGAACTCAAAGACATGAGGATGATTGAAGGGTCTGGGAAAGCGTTAGGGAGAAAATAGGCCAGATAGGTGGGTCTTACAAGCTAGGAAGGGTTTTAAGAAAAAAGGGTGAAAATGGAAAAGAGCAGTGAGAAAGCACAGGTGCAAAAGATAAAAGCCTGGGGGTGTAACAGGGCCATCAGGAGCTTTAGCTGACGATGGTGACGACTGAAAGAATAGGAAGAAGGAAGTGTTGGTAGGATCCACAATTCAACATGGTAGTATTTGGTAGGCCATAAATAGCCACTTCCAGCTTTAGCTGTAACCAAAAAATTAGAGTTGATTTTTAGAAAAATTAATTCAACAGTAATGTGTAGATGAGGAGAGACTAACTTCCATTGACAAAGTGGGCTCCTCATGTTAGAAAGGCAGCCTTGCCCTCTGTTTTTAATCGCTCTTTCTCTTATTTGAGTCCTTTTGAGTGAGATGATTGCTGGGAGTTGAGATGGGAATCTGTGCAATACTGAGGGAGCAGGAGGAAGAGGATAAGAAGAACAAGGAGGGAGAGAGGCAGGAGGAGGAGGGGAGCACAGGGAGGAGGGGAGGGGGGGCGCGGGGGGTCGCGCGGGGTGGCGCAGGGGGGGCGACGTCGGGTGTGTGGGGGGTGGGGGCAGTCTGTGCATGTGGGGGGGGGGGGGG
>CAUYPK010088342.1:0-22750 GCA_963574355.1 Loris lydekkerianus | reverse complement strand
CATTCAATATGATATTGGCTGTGGGTTTGCTGTAGATGGCCTCTATCAGTTTAAGAAATGTCCCTTCTATACCAATTTTCTTAAGTGTTCTGATCATGAAGGGATGCTGGATATTATCAAAAGCTTTTTCTGCATCAATTGAGGGAATCATATGGTCTCTGTTTTTAATTTGTTTATATGCTGAATAATGCTTATAGATTTACATATATTGAACCAGTCTTGAGACCCTGGGATAAACCAACTTGGTCATGATGTATAATTTGTTTGATGTGTTGCTGGATTCTGTTTGTTAGGATCTTGTTGAATATTTTTGCATCTATATTCATTAGATTCATTAGTGATATTGGTCTATAATTTTCTTTTCTTGTTGGGTCTTTTCCTGGTTTGGGGATCAGGGTGATATTTGCTTCATAGAATGTGTTGGGTAGTCTTCCTTCTTTTTCTACCTTTAGAACAGGTTGAGTAATATAGGTACTAGTTCCTCTTTAAAGGTTTGGTAGAATTCTGACGTGAAACCATCCGGTCCCGGGCTTTTCTTTTTAGGGAGGTTTTGTATAGTTGATGCTATTTCAGAACTCGATATTGGCCTGTTCAACATTTCCACTTGATTCTGGCTAAGCCTTGGAAGGTGACCTCAGAATGAGAGTGGAGGGGAGTGCTGGCAGCTCAGAGTTGCAGGTAGAGAATATATACAGTTTTATACAGTTTTATGCCTGGCAGGAGAACGCCAAGGCTCCCTAGTAGGGGAGGCAGGTATAGTTTTTAGAGGGTCTCTTTCGTGGAGTGTAGTGGGAGGACCTTTGAATTCGGCCCATTTGTTCGTGGGTTATTCTGAGCTGTTCTCATGGGGGAGGGGACTCCCATCCGCTTGGTGATGGATTTTGTATCTTTTGTGTGTATCCTTGTGGTCGCAGCTCGCCTCAGCGGTGTTGATGTGTATTCCTCAGCCTTCTCTCTCGTTGCAGCTCAAATCTACCAAGTTACTTGCTAAATTTTTGTCCTTTAACTCTCCTTCTGGATGGGAGCCTCTGTGGAAAGCTGTTTTCAGTCAGCCATCTTGTCTCTTCCCCCCCCACCCCATTTCTCTATGAGTGGTGACTTTTCGGGACTCCCTATAGATTAAAATTTCCACAAGAAGCAAAATAACTTTCAGCATCAACAGAGAAGGGGAGTAGGACAGGGCTAAGAGACCTGCTTCAGGAGAGCGCCATTGGCCAGCAGAGTGCCCTGGGCTGACCCTGTGCGTTGTCAGTGGGGTGGGCACTGTCTTGTAGGTTTCCAGATTTGGGGCAAGACTTTGGTGGCAGGTGCTGATTACAAGTGGCCACAAGATAGTCCTTAGTGCCTGGCCAGAAAAGACCTGCTCATTTCCTGGCCTTCAGGTCATCTGGAGGGACTTACAGTAAAGGGTGTGGTCTGTGGACATCTGGTCCCATCCTCTTGATGCCTTTAAGTGGACTCTTTTTCTAATATGGTTTCATTTATGTCAGGGGAGTTCCACACACAGGCATGTTACAGTGAGTTAAGAGGGAGGGGGGAAGAGGCTAGAAATGAATTTTTTAAAAACAGGAAGACATTGAAAAAGTAGACCCTGCTTGTGTGTGTAGTGTGCTTGTGATCCTCATCTGCAGATCCTCCTCCCAGGGTCTCAATGCCCTGGGCCCTGTAGCAGTGGGAACCCCTTCCGGAGGCCAGACCCCTGAGGGCCAAGGGGGATGCTCTGAGTGTTCTTTTCTCCTCTCTATCCTGCCCTTTCTACCCCATGGCTATCCCATGTTCATTCAAGGGACAAGCCATTTTCTAAAAAGCAGGTTTTGAGGGTAAGAGGCGAGTAGCAAGATTGCTTCCGAGTGAAGACATTGGGTATATTGGGTATTCCCTGTCCCTAAATATGCTTTCTACTGATAAGGTAGTCAATTCTTCAATTCTGTCAATTCCTTACCAAAAAAAAGAAAAAAAAAAAAAAAAAAGAAAAATTATATTTTAACAATCGAATGCTATTTTTAGCAGAGAATTTAGGGAAACACTGAATAGTTTCCCAGCCTTGCTGGGCTTCTGGGACATGCTGTTTAACAGACATCACTCTGGGTGATGAAAACACACTTTACACTTAAGGGATCTAATGCCCCAATAAAGTGATATTTACTTACATGTAAATGTATTCTTCCTTATATAGATAAAAGAGTCATATTTGCATATTTCTTTGAAATTTTGCTTATGCTTCTCCTGGGTCTGACACAAGACTTAGATACATTCTCATCACACGATGGCAGGAAAACTGCAGGAAGACAGACGGAAAAGAACCGACTTAGCCCTGTCTGGTGGTGACAGTCTGCCTGGCTGTCCCTGCCAGTCCTTTCTGAGCTCTGGACTGTAGAGCCAGTCACATGTAGCCTTCTCCTGAAATTCTAGTGTGCCCAAGAGCAGACACCTTAAAATAATGAGGGTTCTGATGATGTGGGGCAAAGACTAGTCGATCTCATGGAAGGTGGTTGGTCACCAGAGAAAACTCCACTGACTCTTCATTTTGTCCACAAGTAGTTACCCAATATTTATTGACTGGCTACTGCATTTCAGGCATAGTTCAAGTTAGTGTGCAAGAAAGGTTAAGTTCTGCTGGGGTTGGTGGCTCATTCTTATAATCCCAGTACTCTGGGAAGCCGAGGCAGATGCATTGCTTGCGCCCGGGAGTTTGAGACCAGCCTGAGCAAGAGTGAGACCCATCTTTACTGAAAACAAAACAACTAGCCAGGCATTGTGGTGGGCACCTGTAGTCCCAGCTACTTGGGAGGCTGAAGTAGAAGGATCCCTTGAGCCCAGGAGTTTGAGTTTGCTGTGAGCTTGGGTGACACAGTGAGACTCTGTCTCAAAAAATAATAATAATAATTTTATTGAGTGCTTATTATATCCCAGGTACAATCCATTACTTCATTCAATTCTACCAACAATCCAGTAGGTGGGTGCCCTTTAGGGGTGTTCCATCACCCTTCTGGGATCCAGCAGGTAAGTTTTGGAAGACAGCATTTCTGTGGGAAGAAAAGCCCTGACATGACCTCCAGGTATCTCTTTGCATCTGTCTGTCTATGATCCATTCCCACATCCACCTGTCTGTCGTCTACCTGTACTTTGATCTATGAATTCTCTGAAATCAATGTATTATAAAATAGTATCTAGTCTTTTGTGATATATTCTGATTGTTTCTCATCTTTTAAAACCACTAGTACATATGTGCATATTATAGCAGTTATGGGGCTGCACTTTACTTCAGACAAACCTAGGTTTGAACCCAGACTTAGCTATTTACCAGCTGTTTAAATTGGGAAAAGTCACTTTGCCTTTTGCTACAGTCAGAATGTCTCCCAGAATTCACATGTTGGAAAGTTAATCCCCAATATGACAATGTTGAGAAGAAGAGGTGTTTGCTTCCTGAGGGCTTCACCTACGGAACAGGTTAAACTGCTGCAAAAATGCCTTTTTGATGTGGCTTTGCCATCGTCCACTTTCTGCCACATGAGGACCCAGCACTGCTCCTCTGGAAGAGACAGAACAACAACATGTCATCTTGGAATTAGGGAATACACCTGCTGTCACTGTGGCATTGTAGAGATCAGCCTTGGGAAATGTGAGAAGCCAATTTCTGTTCTTTATCAATTATTCAATCTTGGTTTTCTGGTATGGAAGCATAAAACAATCTAAGAACTTCTCAGCTTTTGTTTTTATCATAGATTAATATAAGTGACCTGCATAAGTAACAAAGTAACATAGAACATGGATTAATAAAAGTAGCTATTTTGAGGAGTTTTCATGAGAAAATGAAGGTAAGGCATTTATCATAGTGTATGGAACATAATAAATGCTCAATAAATATCAGTTGCCTTCATCTGATTGCACTGCTGTAACAAAACTTTATAGGCTGGGTGGTTCAAACAACCAGAATTGCTTCTCACAGTTCCAGAGGCTGGGCACCCCAGAAAAGGCATCCACCTGGTCAGTTTCTGGTGAGGCCTTTCCATCTGGCTTGTAGAAGCTGCCTGTGGATTTTGGGGAAAACATAATTCAGTCCACAGCCTTAGTTAATGTTTATTTTTATTATTTAAAATTTTTTCTCTTTTGAAAATTTTATATATAGCAGAGCCTCCATAGCTGACTACCTTCCCATGCTGACCACCCCCTTAAGTTAATCTAATTTTTACAGACTGGACATGCACCACTGTGGTGCACTACAGCAGGCCTAGTTCCTTTCGGTGACCACCCCTGTGTATAGTCAGTTGGTGGTCAACTTACAGAGGTGCTACTGTATTTCTTTGCCAGGTATTTTTCTTACTTCTCTGCATGCAATAATCAACTCTGTAAATAACAATAACTATTTTTATAAAATATTTTGATTATAGAATATATTTGATTTTGATTTATAGAATATAAAATATTCTAAATTGAATATTAAACGAAATATTCAATTTAGAAAGAAGTTCTATTTTACACTTTAGGTTTGATGTTATTATATTCTAATATGGTGAAGTAAAGGATTTACAAACCAAAATATCTTAATTCAATATATAGAGGTCACCTATAGGTGGATCTATTTGGTAGGCCTTTTGTCCTTAATTATAAATAACACAATGAATAAGTGATATAATACAATTAATATAAATGATATCTGAGTCATGATTTTGTTTTCAAATGCTTTATGAAAGATTATATGACATTAGGTCTGCAAATTAAAAAATGATATAAAATTGTTACAATCCAAATATTGGTAATGAGTTAAAACATAGTAAGTAATACCAGTGAAGGGACTAAGTCACTGAAATAATGATTTGTGATTTACCTTTGATCAGTCAAAAAGTTTTGGAAACTTCATAGGGGGATACTTTTGTGTGTGTTTTAAGTTTGATGGTTTTGGTTTTCAGTTTGCTCTGTATGTTTTTTAGTTTACTGTATTATATATTTGGAAACAAATAATAAAGCCTAAAGGAAATGAATCATTGAGAATTGGAGAAATATCTCAAAATGTATAAATAAAGTCTAAAGTTAAATACAATGTTATAGGCGAGGGATACTGGCTCACGCCCATGATCCCAGCACTTTGGGAGGCTGAGATGGGAAGATCACTTGAGGCCAGGAGTTGGAGACCTGCCTGAGCAATATACTAAAACCTCATCTCTGAAAAAAAAAAGAAAAAAAAAAAATTAGCTGGGTGTTGTGGCATGTGGCTACTCAGGAGACTGAGACAGGTAGGTCACTGTAGCCCAGGATTTAAGGCTGCAGTGACCATGATTATGTCTCTGCATTCTAACCTGTGCGACAGAGCCAGACCCTGTCTCCATCTATAAAACCACAAAAGTATAATTCTTACTCATGATCAGTTTATACTTTAATGCATAGAGAGTATAAGGCATTTAATTATTTTAGTGTAAAACATTGTATTTTCCTATCTTTTTTCTTTTCTTTTTTTCCAATGAACTCTTATTATTCAATGTGAATTTTAGAATGTCCTGTGGATAATATCATTTGATCTCCATAACACCTTGTGAAATATTAATTTTATAAATGTTGCATATGACTCAAACACATCAGATATTTATCAGCACTTCACAGGTATTGTCCTATAACTAACTGATAATCATTTACTGTCATCACATCTGTATACATTATTGGCTTAAAGACATTAAGTCACTTGTCTAAAACTTTATGGCCAGTAAGTGGCTGATATACAACATGAACTGATCTGTCTGATTTCAAAACTGTGTCCTGAAGGAAATGTATAATGTCGGTTTATTTGACTGTGCTGAAAGAAGCCTTCAAAGTGGTGTGGCTAAATTGAGTGCTGGAGAAGTGTCATGTGCAAGAAAGAAACAGAATCACTCTAATGTTGTTATTTTTGAGACAGAGTCTCACTCTATCACCCTGGGTAGAGTGCTGTGGTGCCATCACGACTCACAGCAACCTCAAACTCTTGGCCTTCAATGATCCTCTTGCGTCAGCCTCCCAAGGAGCTGGGACTATAAGGTGTCTGCCAACCCCTTCTCCCCCCAGCTAGTTTTTATATTTTTAGTAGATAGGGGGTCTCATTCTTGCTCAGGCTGTTCTTGAACTCCTGAGCGTAAGCCTTCTGCCTACCTCAGCCTCCCAGAGTGCTGGGATTATGGGTGTAAGTCACTGCTCTGGCCTCTAATGTTGTTTTTAAGGGAAGATCTTACCAGGAGTAAAAGGGTTAAAAGGGAAGCAAATTTCAACTCAATACACACGTAAGTTAAAATAGTCTAATAACTAGTGTTTCTCAACAATAAATGAGCCTATTTTGTGAAGTGATCTCACTGTCCCTGGAGGTATGCAAGCAGATGTTAAGCAGCAAGCTCTAGGAAATAAGAAGCAATTTACGTAGCTGGTGTGGTTCAGGCTGCACTCCTGAGGCAGCCTCTCAAATTAGATTCTGTGCTTACACATAGACATAAAATGGACTTACCACTGCAGGGCAGGTGGCAATAAGCTAACCATATGAAGAAAATGACTAGAGAGGGCAGGTATAATTTTGCATTAAATATCCCTCCAATTTCATCATAGATACTGGTGATAAAAATAGCTGTTCATATAATTAGATATAATTATTATGCTTTCATCTCTCTGCAGTTCTAAAATGTGTAAGATATTCATAAGAACATGAGATTAAAAAGAATGGGTGCTTTAAAAAACGTATGTTACACGTTTTGCTGCCAAGCCACGTTTCCAGCAGTGCTAGGACGTCCACATTGAGCTTTCTGTAGTGTGCAGTGATTGCAGAGCAAAGGCTGTGCACCGTTTAGTGTTTCTCCTCCTATAGCATTTCTGTTACAAGTATTTCTTCTGCAACTGAAGACAGTTTTTAACTCTTTTGCCATTTCAATTGTTTGATCTGAGATAGCAAATGTCTTTGTGATTCTATAAATTTATAACTCCACCATGGGTGAGAGATTTTTGAATTCTGTGGTCTTTTCTTATTAGTTTTTTAATGAGAGAGCTGTAAAGGATCAACCATGGTGTTTTTGGCAAGGAGGTCAAGATGTCCTATGTCCAAGAATATAAATGTCTTTCCAAATTGTTTTCACTTTCTCTATTTTTTTTTGTGGCTTTCTGTTCTTATTGCTCAAGACTTGATGTTTTATTTCTTCTAAATGTTAATATTTGAACGGAGTCAAACTCCATTTTACTCTTTTGAATTACCAGTTTTCTTTTATTACACACATTGATATGCTCACAAACTAAATAGATAAATCCAAGATCTCTGCTGGCTCTTGTTCTATACCATGGAGCCCTTTTCTCCGTGGTGGTCACATTTATATCCCAAATTCTGTTTCGATCTTATTATTATTATTATTTTGACAAAGACTCTCACTATGTCACCCTCAGCAGAGTGCTGTGGTGTCATGGTTCACAGCATCCTCAAACTCTTGGGCTCAGGCAATCCTCCTGCCTCAGCCTCCCAAGTGGCTGAGACTACAGGTGCCCGCCACCACACCTGTTTCCATCGTATTCAGTTGTGTCAACCACCAGCTCTAGTGAGTCCCTGTCACTACAGATGACAAGCTTAGCTGATTTATCCTCATCCCACCTTACTTGCTCACTTCCTTTTCTTTCCAATATTTGACAGGAATTAGACTCAGTGCCTCCCATTTGCCATCTTTATATCATTACGTTTAAATTTCCATTTCTTTATTCGGCTGCTCTAAGCAATGTGTCTCGACTACCCCCCACATAGATTCGGGATCTCAAAGCCCTTTTGCTGCCCTCAACCTCTGGAATTTTGCCACTTGCCAACTATTATTTTAAAATTATGAAGTTTTATAAAAAAATAGCTCTATATTGTCTTCCCTGCTTTGTGTGTGGATTGAGTGAAAAACTGAAAACTAGAAAATATGAAAGTCATATGCATTTCAAAACACTATGCATGTATATTAGTTGCTGTATCTGCATAGTCAAAAGGAAAACCAGGCCACTCAAAGGAGAATATTCCAATTGCCACATTTAAAAGGGTTCTTTTTTTTTTTTTTAATACTTAGCTAATATCTAAAATCGTATCTCATTTTATTTATTTCATGAGAACTATGCCTTTCTGGTACTGGTTTATTGTTGCTTTGCCTGCAGTTTTTGACCAGTTTTCTTCCTTTTTGCATAATAATAATAATAATAATGACATACCTTTACATTATCACTAATATGGCCTTATTTCTTTACTGTGGCATATGTTCAGGTAAATCTGCTGTTTCTTTGAAGTTATCCTCTACAGCCCTCTGACTCTATTCAGCTTGCATCCTTCCCCAACCAGTTCCACAGTGACCAGGATCCCACGGAGCCTCTTCTCTTGGATGCTTCTTTCTGTATTCATGGAATAAACCACTCATGTTTTTCTTTCCTGCCAAAATGTTTTGAAGGATAAACATCATGAATTGAATCACTTGATATCCAAAGAACTGTTGTGTTGGTATCCAATCAAAGTGCAGAGGATGGGAGGGACCAGATAGCAGCCATGTGGTCTGTGGTGGTCAGGTGAAGAGTTATGTTGGCTTGAGCTCAGGGATTAGTGGGAAGGGAGAGAAGTGGGTGATGTCTAGAAAGTTCAGATCTGTGGAGGAACTGGCTAGGGGACATTGTGCATTGTCTAGGGCTGCTTTCATGCACCAAAGACAAATCTGAGTAGTTGCCAGAGAAATCGTATCCCCTACAGAGCAAAGTTATTTGCTACCTGGCTCTTTTCAGAACAAGCTTGCTGATTCCTTATGGATCATTGTAACCCACGGCAGTGCTTGATTAGGGGACTCAGATGACGCAGCTTATGTTTCCCAAAGATCCCTGAATGGGGGGAGGGGTCTGGCATCCACAGATGACTAGGTAGAATTCACAAAGGTTGAGAAAATTGTTCAGACATGAAATACATCTGGAAAGTAGAGTTGAATGCATTTTAAATTGATTAGATGTGAGAAAGTTCAAGGATAACTCTACATTTTCTTAGGTTCTGCAACTGATCAAATCAGCCAGTCCATACTAGTTGAGTAAATTATTATTATTATTAGTATTAGTATTAGTATTTTTGAAATAAAGTCTTACTATGTCACCCTCAGTAGAGTGCTGTGACATCACAGCTCACAGCAACCTTAAACTCTTGGGCTCAAGTGATTCTCTTGCCTCAGCCTCCCAAGTAGCTGGGACTACAGGTGCCTGCCACAATGCCTGGCTATTTTTTGGTTGTAGTTGTCATTGTTGTTTGGCAGGCCTGCAAGGGGTTAGAACCTTCCAGGTCCAGTGTATGTGGCTGGGCCCTAGCCACTGAGCTACAGGCACTGAGCCGGAGTAAATTATTTTTGATGCAGCAGTTGTCAAGAAGAGATTTTTTTTATATAATAGATAGCTATATCTTACTTATTTTCTGTGAGATGAATGTATCAGTAATGCGTGTGTGAGCTAATATTTTCATGGAAACTCTCGGTAAACATTACTTTATCTGTAAGAGAAATACATTTTTTTAATTAATTTTTTTCCTTTGAGACAGTGTCCCACTGTGTTGCCCTAGGTAGAGTGCCGTGCTGTCATCATAGCTCACAGCAACCTCAAACTCCTAGGCTCAAACAATCCTCCTGCCTCAGCCTCCCTAGTAGCTGGGGCTACAAGTGTCTGCTATACCACCTGGCTAGTTTTTCTATTTTTAGTAGAGATGGGGTTTCCTTTTGTTCAGGCTGGTCTCCAGCTCCTGAGCTCAAGGGATCCTCCTGCCTTGGCCTCCCAGAGTGCTGGGATTCCAGGTGTGCGGCACCTCTCCTGGCCAACACATTTTGTTGTTGAACATTTCTTTGTTGAATCATTAAGAGAAAAGGGAGCCTTAGGACAAGAGGAGTTGTGGGGAGCAGGTCTCTGTGGGGGTCCCTCTAGGTGTGGGAGACCTTTATATGTCATATAGGAATAGTTTAGTTCCTGGTCTTTCGGAGAGTGACTTACCCATTCCTAACCCCAGGTGGCTGTTTTGGTCACAACTGCTTGACCACACTAATAAATTGTCCCCTTTGTGCTTAAATGGCCTAATACGTTCAGAGGGCTTCAGAACAGTGAAGTCTTCGTAAAACAGCTACAGATGGAGGTTCAGCAAAAGGGAGTGACCCAGGTTGGTGTCACAGAAGAAGAAATGTGGTAGAGGTAAGCTGTGCCCCTCTGCAAGATCCAGGTATGGGACACTCAACCCGGAAAAAGACAGCTCACTTAACAGATGATCTCTTCCTACTGAACATCACCTTTCTGAAGGATGTGTGCTTATAGCTGTCATCCCAAATCCAATAAGTTTTAGTTGCAACACCAAAATGTGTGACCTACCACCTACCAGGAAATAGGAACCGTCTGAAAACCCAGAAATGTTACTTTGATTAGAAACAACACATCACTTACTCAAAGCAACCTTCACAGTACCCATTAGGAAGCCTCCTGGTCCCCCTTTGAAGAATCTGGTCACAAAGCTCGAACCCCATGGAGGCTCCAGGAAGTTGCCGGCACCCACCCTCAGCACGGTGCTCCTTAGTTAAGTTCTTGCCTCTCAGGTCAGGGTTTGTGTGAGGACTATTTTCCCCTCGAGAGCTTGTTTGATCACTGTGGAGAGGAGCAGAGGAGGCAGGTGAGAGGTGAAGAGACCGGGGCAAAGTTTTCTGGGGACATGGCAGAGCAAGGGAAGCTCAGCAGGACACCTGCAGGACCCAGGGCCCAGAACTCCTGGGCAGACCCCTGAGGCCTATGGCTTTCATTTAATGGGTTTCAATAGCCTTTGAATTTTTTTTTTTTTTTTTTTTTTTTTCTGTTTTTGGCCGGGGCTGGGTTTGAACCTGCCACCTGCAGCATATGGGGCCTGCGCCCTACTCCTTTGAGCCACAGGTGCCACCCTGCCTTTGAAATTTTATCAGCAAAAAAAATTCAAGATAAGCACCAGTTGCCATAGTTTTCTGAACTAAACGAAAAGATGGATTTATTGGTACGTAGCTACAGCACAACTGGGAAAACAAACGGAACTGAAAGAACAACTGTTCCCCCTTCTGATGGCAGCAGCTCTGCTCTGAACTCTCAGACCACTCCGTGGGGACAGGAGGCTCCTGCCTCTTGGGTGCTGAAGGTAAGGGTCACCCAGATCCCAGCCTGGAATGGGAATTGGTGGCAGATGCAATGATTAAGGATTGACAATTTTTCTGCCTAGCAGTGGCCTTTTTTTTTTTTTTTTTCAGCTGCGAGGCTGCCTTTGTATTTACGAGCTCTTGGTGGGTACTGAGACAGGTTTATTATTTGTTGGCTTTCTCCAGCCTTGCACAGTAAAAATTGTTTTCAAAGAGTATTCAAAAGCAGAGCTGACTGGCACTGCAGCAAACCCCATCCATCCACTGATATATTTCACTCTCTTGATTGATAACTGGTTCCCTGATTTGGTGTCTCAGGAAAAAGGTTGAAAGAGAGCAAGTCTTAGAGTATCATTAATCCTTTTCCTCCCTGAGACTCCTCCAGGTAGCTGTTCATGCCATTATCCACGTTCCTTACTGCTGATCTCAACAGCTCCTTCCTGGCCCAGAGAGTCAGGTTGTCGCCTCCATGTTTCCCCTCCACCCACCCCAGTCCTCTTATCCAGAGAGCTGTCCCCCTGGGCAGAGTCTGCAAAGCCCAGGGCTGGGTTGGACCCTCAGATCACAGCTGTTCAAAAGGAGTCTTTCTGGCAGCTTCCCACACTCAGATGTGCAGCAGAGAAAGTTTGGAAGCAGAACCAAGAGATGCAAGAACGTGTTAGGTTTAAAGCAGGCATTCACCTGCACAACCTGCGAGTCAGTTTCCATGGCTATTTGAAGTAATTATTCTTGATGTCCAAGTTATTGTGCTTTGAGCCAACGCAGAGGACAGCTGTAGCTGCTCAGCTAGTTGGCAGCATGGAATAAACTACCTTTGCTGTCATGGAGAGAGGTTGTTATCTTTTATTGCTGGAAGAAAAGCTCTCCGTGGTGGAAGAAATGTCAGGAGTCATTAAACCAAATCAGCTCCCAAAGAAAGAACAGTCAGCGATTATGAAAATCTGGTATGTCTGATTAATCAGAATGGGAAAGCTGGAGGATTAAGGGTGTGAATGTGTGTTTGGGGCAGGTGTGTGGAACCTTTTTGGGGTTTGCTTCATTTCAAACAGATTACTCCAGCACCAGCTGGCTTCAGAATCCCTTCGTCTCAGATTCTGCAGAAGGTTTTACATACATGTTCTTGTCACCTGCCAGAAACCTGGGGTGCTGTCCTCCTGCTGTGCTGTTAACTTTTGCAAAACATTTAAATTAAACCCAAATGTCCACTCCATGCAGGGGTCCTCAAACTGCAGCCCGTGGGCCACATGAGGCGGTGTGATTGTATTTGTTCCTGTTTTGTTTTTTTACTTCAAAATAAGATATGTGCAGTGTGCATAAGAATTTGTTCATAGTTTTTTTTTTTTTTTTTTATACTATAGTCCGGCCCTCCAACAGTCTGAGGGACAGTAAACTGGCCCCCTATTTAAAAAGTTTGAGGACGCCTGCTAGGGAATAAACGCTTCTAGACAAAACTTAAGTTTTCCAAAAATTCTCCCATTTTCCCATGGTAAGGTGAGTATTCCTAGACCTTCAAATTGCTTGCTTTTCTATTGAGTCTGACTTTGTCTATAGTGTTAGAATTTTTTGTTCCTTGGGGGAACATTTGTAGGTGAAATTATTAAATGATACGGAGTGGGAAAGGCCCTACAAATATCTCCCTGCAGTTGTGGAGGCGAATAATGATGGCTAGAGGGATCCTTACAACATCCTCACTGACAGCTCAGGGGCAATTTCGGGGTTGTGGGTAATCAAACAGAAAAGACATGAGGTGTTATCTCACCAGCCAGCTGCCCAGGGGGAACTCCTGGCTCAGACTGACACGGCCCCCTGCTCCTCTCACGTGTTCTAGAACTTTAAAAATACAATCTACATTTCTCTTGCTCTTGTTTTGCCTATATGTGTGTGCATTCATGCATGTGGGTATATGTTTCCCCAAAATATATGTGAAAGAGATATTTTAAAAATACTAAGCTATTGTGGGAAAACACTTGATACACTCTGGTTTGTTGAGAAGTCAGTTTTATGGAATTATAATTGACGTATAAAAATATTTACCCATTTGAAGCAGACACTTGATGGGTTTTAACAAATATGTAAGGTCCTGTAACAGGAAGCACAATGAAGTTATGAAGTTTTCTCTTTTCCAAAGATAACCCACTATGTTTTCTTGAAGTCCCTTCTCCACCCTGGTTCTTGGCAGTCACTGATCTGTTTCTGTCCCTAAAGTTCTGCCTTTTCTAGAATGTCACGTATATGGATTCATGTAGGATAGAGCCTCGGTTTCTGGTGTCTGTCTCTTCACATCTTGCTCTCCAGGTTCTCCGTGTCTTTTCCTGGGTCATAGCTGAGGTATTGCTTTGTGCAGATACATTGCAATTTGTATTGTATTTCTTGTGCAGATACATTGTCCCTTCACCAGAAGAAGTGACTTCTTCATAACTTCACATCTGGACTGTTTTCCAGCTTCTGGCTGTTAAGAATAAAGCTACTCTAAGCAATTCTGTACAAGACTTCACGTGGACATAATTTGCTTTGCTTTTGAACCTGGACTTTGCTTATTCGGTCTCTTCTAGATACCACCTAACTGTCACTACGTGACTAGAAGTTTCTTGAAACTAGTTTTTAGGACTAATGGTTTGGTTGCTCTGGTAAGAGTCTAAAACTAGAGTCTCCACTCACGGGTACAGGCTGGTTGTGTCCTCCATGGCTCATATGTTAAAGTCCTAACCCGCAGCCCTTCACAACACAAAGATCAAACCCAGCGGTCCTCAACCTGTGGGTTGAGACCCCTTTGTAACAATGAAAATACATCTTGCATATCAGATATTTACATCATGATTCATAACAGTAGCAAAATTATAATTATGAAGTAGCAATGAAAATAGTTTTATGGTTGGGGGTCACCACAACATGAGGAACTGTATTAAAGGGTTGCGGCATTAGGAATGTTGAGAACCACTGATCTCACGCAGTATAACAAGAAGAGGCAAGTAAGGCACAAGCAACACAGACCCCAGGCAGAGGGACATACCTGTGAGGGGCACGGAGGGCAGGCACTCCCCGAGTGAGGCAGACAGGCCTCAGAAGGAGCCAGGTAAATGGGTGTTGTTTTAGCTCCTGTTCTGTGGTGGTTTGTTTCACAGCCCTAACACTGACTCAGACCCCCAAACATTATTCATTCAATGAAACAGTGGTTCACGGGAAACCCGCCCCGTGCTCCCACTATTGGCCCTGGGGATGGGTAACATCTGCTCCACAGAGCTCAACTTCCAGTGGCTGAAAACAAATTGTAAAAGGAAACAAATAAGACTAAAGACAAAATGTAACAACACAATTCCAGTAGCCTAAAACCTATGACAGACCACATTTTATTCATCCATCTATGGTATCCGTGGGCACTGGGCTGTTTCCACATCTCTGCAATTATGAATTGTGCTGCTATAAACATCTAAGTACAGTTGTCCTTTTCATAAAATGACCTTTTTCCCCCTTCGGGTATATACCCAGCAGTGGGATTGCTGGGTCAAATAGTATATCCACTTTAAGTTCTTTGAAGAATATCTACACAACCTCTCGGAGAGGTTGTACTAATGGTATCTGCAGACCATGGAGCACTGGTCAGCCACATTGAAAAAGAAAAGTGGCCATCTAGTTCTCTTTGGACAACTTGAATGAAACTGGAGACCAGTCTTCTAAGTGAGACCAGTCTTCTAAGTGAAACATGTTGAGAATGGAGAAATAAACACACATATTCAATGCCAACTTGGAACTGATCAATCAACACTCAAGTGCACATATGGGTATAAATCTCAATAAACATCCCTCTGTGGGGAGGGCAAATTCACACACATTGGGTACAGTGCACACTTTGTGGGTAAAAGGCACCCTTATAACGTTGACTAAATCTGTACAAAACAAAGTATGCAAACAAAACATATGTACCCCTTGCCATTCTGAAATTAAAAAGAAATTAATCAATCTTTTTTTTTTTTTTTTTTTTTTAAGGAAAAGGGTTATGATAAAATAAAACAGGGAAATGTGACAGCAAGTGCTTGGGGGTTCCCTCAGAAAGGTGTCAGGTTTCAGGGTCAGTGACATTAGGACCAGCCAGGGCCAGAAGCCACAGGAATTTCTATGAGCTCGTCCTCCACTGAGTGTCTGGTTTGGATCAAGCAGTGTCACCAGGCTCTTGACACATACTCCCATTCTCCTCCAGAGTCTTTGCAGACAGGAGCCCCAGACAGACTGCAGAAATGACCTACCCCCACCCCCCCACCACATGCTCAAGCCCATAGACTTTGCCACGGATGTAGACTTGGGTGGCATTATGGGAAAATTTCCAGATCTTAACTCCATTTCCCCCCCATTTTCCCCCTATATAGAGCTTCCTGAGAACAAGCCTGAGATGAAAGAGCCATCTGTTTTTCCCACCTCTTCTTCCCAGGAGGAAGGCACATACGTCTTCTCAGAAATGGATCTTCCTGTGTGCTTGAACCAAGGATGGAAAGAGTGCAGGGTGACCACAGAGGGAGGACTGCAAACACCGTATTGTCATTGAGACATCATGACTCCGATGACAGGGTACAAGTGCCTTTGCCAGTCAGGTAGCTCCCACTTCTTTGCTCTGGAGAAAGTGCTAGATAAATAACAGTGATTGATTTTATTTCTATTTGATTATTTATTTATTTATTACTTTGCTTAGAGAATCTTTAATTTCTTCCCTATAGAGATCTACATGTCAATACACAGTGGTTGCTTTGTTTTCTTAGAATTTACAAACTGGTGAGTCTGCTTAACCTATGAACCATTAGAGCAGTGATTTTCAACCGGTGTGCCTTTAGAAGATGTTACATATGCTGAAAAATTTTTAAAGATCATTCATTAAATCATTTTCAAAAGAAATTCAAAGCACAGTAAGTGTATTGGAAAGACCACATTTTCAAATATTTAAGAAAAGTAGGTGTATATTTGCCTATTTATATATGTATTTTTTCCTTCTCTCCAATGCAAGTATCCAGTGTACTCAATGCTAATATGAAACCAACAGTGATAGTTTTTAATGATAAAAATCTATGAGACTTTAGCACATAATTCAAAGGGACTTAAAATAACTGAGTGACACAGTTAAACCTAAACACCCTCAATTTACATCTACTTATTTATGTGAACAAGGTTTCAGAGGTTCAGTCTGTAATAATGAAAAAGAGAAATGAAACGGATGCTGAACTCTGCTTCCTTCCAGCCATCGAGTCCAGTAGGGTCAACAGATGTATGAAGCTGGACAATGAACTTTTTTAACTCACCCTGCAAAAAGTGCTACATGCTTCCTTGCTGAATCTCAGTACAGTCACGTTTGAAGTACTCCCCTAGGGAAGCTGTGCACTGCCACCAGAATTAGTTCACTCTTCAAAGCACTTTTTCTAGAACAAGTTTGTGAACTTAATTGTCACAACTCATACAACAGGTCTGCTGACCATTCCACAAAAAGAGTCCCAAAATTGCTTTGGATGGTGGAGTAGGTGCTGACGTCAGTGGATAGCTCCCCTAGAGGAGGACCTTGAAAGGGACTGTAGTGACATTTAGCAGGGAGTTGTGCAGAACATTTTCTAGGACAAGTTCATGAACTTAACTGTCAGATCTTACATGATGCAACTGAAAAAATATATATAAGCCAGCTCCATCCATCTCATTAAGAGATGTATTTCCAATGAAAATTGACTTTAGATTTATTAATTACTTAACATTTTAAAAAACTTAACATGTTTTTAGAATTGGGTTCCAAAATAATTATAATGGTAGCTCAATCTAGAAGAAATTTTTTATCTGTACTTGCAGATGCACAGTCACATAAAGTAAGACTACAAAATATCAATTTATATTCAGAATATTGTTGGAAAAATATGATTGGGTTGTCAACAAAAGTTTGTATTTTCTTTTTTTTTTGAGGCATGTCTCACAATGTTGCCCTAGGTAGAGTTCTGTGGCATCACAGCTCACAGCAACCTCGAACTCTTGGGCTTAAGCGAGTCTCTTGCCTCAGCCTCCTGAGTAGCTTGGACTACAGGTGCCCGCCACACCCCCTGGCTATTTTTTGGTTGCAGTTGCCACTGTTGTTCAGCAGGCCCAGGCCAGGCTCGAACCTGCCACCCTCGGTGTATGTGGCCAGTGCCCTACTCACTGAGCTATGGGCACCGCCAAACAAAAGCTTTTAAACATGAGTATGTTACTGAAAAATTCTGTGAGAATGCAAATGAATTCAAAGAGAAAAAAGCAGTGTAAAATTTCTGGCTAATTAGAAAAAGCTTATTTATAAGTATAAAGATTTCATCTGCATAGTGTTTTTTGGACCCTTTTAATTTTTAATTTCTATATACCTCAATTTTTTTCTTTTCCCTCTCCCCTCCTCTTCTCTCCTTTCCCCTTCCCTTCTCTCCCCTCCTCTTCCCTCCCCTCTCCTCCCCTCCCCACCACTCCTCTGTTCTTAACAATGTCTCTCTCTGTTGTCCCTGGTAGAGTGTCATGGCCTTATAGCTCACAGCAGCCTCAGACTCCTGGGCTCAAGTGATCCTCCTGCCTCAGTCTCCCAAATAACTGGGACTTCAGGTGCCAGCCATTACACCTATCTAGTTTTTCTGTTTTTTGTAGAGAATGGGTCTCCCTCTTGCTCAGGCTGGTCTTGAACCCATCAGCTCTAGCAATCTACCAGCCTCAGCCTCTGAGAGTGCTGGGATCACAGGCATAAGCTACCATGCCTGGACTCCAATTATTCATTTTAAAATGGGGATAATCACAGCAACTACTCCCTTGGCTTGTTTTAGGAAATAGATAATTAATACATGTCGTGTTTAGAGGAGTGATTAATACATACTGTGATGCAATTATGGAGCTTTACACATGGCTTGTAGAGTTACTTTATTGGTCACTCTGTACATGGACATCTATGTATGCAATACGACTCATTAAAATTTAGTGCTTACACATTACACCTCCTTTAGAACCAGTAAGTAAGCCTTAATCATATTTCCATGCAAAAACAAGTTTAATTCTATAAACGTAACCCTATGTGCACTATTTTTCATTTGACTTGAGTACAAAGTTTATCTACCTTATTTTTTAAAATACATTTTTTGGCTATAATTAAAGACATACTGTTTGCAAATATTGTAGAATCCTTTGTATGAATATGGGTGACTTCGGGCTTATCTGTTTATCTAGAATGAAAGAAATTATCAAATCACCAAGGGAATGAGTAACATTCCCTTTTCTTTTGAATAATTGTTAGATTTTTTAATCTTGTTCTAAAAAGAAAAAATGGTTCGTTACCAGGCTCAGTGGGCACAGCAGTGAGGACAGGGCTTAGCAGGTCAAAGCTCAGGTCTGCACCTTCTGCTGGTTCCAGGCCTACACCCCTCTAAGCCTCCCTCATTTTCTCATGGCCAGTCATCCTGAGTCCACTGCTCTTGGGCAACCTCTCCACCCCCACTTTTTGTTTTCTTTTCAATATTACAGGCTAAGATGAGGGCTTAAAGACTGAGTCAACAGCTTTTATGGGGGGGGGGGGGGTGCCATGTCCACCAGTACACATTCTTGGCTTATGGGCAAGGAGGTCTCATCATTTATGTCACTTTGCATGGCACAGTTAGAATATTTGGAGAGTGCAATACTTGTTGCCTTGACCACTGATGGCCAGTGGAGCAAAGTCATCTGAAAATTTATGTTTTGTTATTGAAATTTTTAAAAGGAGAGTATTGCATAGCAATTACCATATTATTCTGGAATGATTCATGTCACCATATTCTGTTGGCATAAAATACCAGCATGTACCTATTTGAGCATCTAAATTGAGTGGGTGAAGGAGGCAAGACAATTAGTAATGCTATAAAATCAGGAAAGTAATTATATTTGCTCAGGATCTTATAGCTGGGTTTTCATGGCCTTGAAAAACATTATTGAGTATTTATGTCCGGGCATTATTGCTAACAGGTGCTAATGGTCTGGGCCCTCCTTTTTAAGTTTTTAATTCCTAAATTATAAAAGGGAAGGTATGCTCTGTTATTCCAATAAAAATTAATGAAGTGCTAGTGAATGAATATTTTTGCTTCAGATAATATGAAAAGAGCATAGATGATCTTTGATGTTTTTCTTTCCTAAAAGATATTCAGATTCATTATCTCTTCCTTCTAAGCAAACCAGATGTACCTGTGGATAAATCTATTTCTGTTGGAGAAGTTGGCACTAGGTTTGATTTATCCCGTGGATTCTTTCTTTTTAATTCAGGTCATTCCCTTTAAAACATGTGCAGGTACGGTTGCTACATTTCCTGTTCTTAGCATGAGTTTTCAAAAGCTTGATATTTGGTGCAGCATTATAAACATTTACTGTTTAACAAGACCTATTGTTCCAAACTTCCTCTAATTTTAGAAAGTCCTTTTGTTTATCACCCTTTACACATTTGATATAAATTTAAAGATGAAAATGTTTAATCTTTTATGTTTTCTTATATTTCTAAAAATTATTAAATTTTAATTTAATATTAAGTAAAATACTATTATTTAAATGTTCTTAATTTAGACTTTCTATTAACATCGAAAACATTATCAATCAATTAAAAGAGTATTAATTCTTTTTCCTTCAATTAGATTTTTAATGCAGCCAAGTAATTAATACACATACACATCTTATTATAAAAGATCTGAGCAGTACACACAAAGTAAGATGAAGACCTTCTTCATTCTTTTCATCTTTTTTTAATCTACTCATTTTCCCAGATGTACTACTATTAATAGTTTCTTGTGTATCCTTTTGAACATTCCGTCTGATACATAATGTATGGAGCAGACTTATATAAATCCTATGTACACACAGATGAATGCTTAGATTTTTAAGCACTCCTAAAAATTTTGGGGGGGTATAAAATGAGGCCTAAACAGAATTTTTGGTTTTTTTATGTTCAATATTAGTTGAAAGTTGGTAACTCTTCCAAAATTTGGATAAGAAAAATTTTGTTTAATTCTTGACAACTTAATGGCAAGTAATTTATTTTGGTATCATGAGCTTTTATATTTTAGAGTTTCTGAAACATCCTTCTTGATGTTTCTTGGTCCTTATCCATCTGGACATTCCAGTTGTTTTTTACTGTTTAGAAGCTGATTTTGTTTCCATTTATGAAAAGCATCAGAAACGTTAGGGGCCATTAAGTAAAATGTACAAAACAAACTCCACTTTGAAAAAAAATCATATATTATTCAATGCTTAGTATCTATTGAAAGCATCCCATCAGCTCATGAATTTTGTTTCTTCTTCTGCATTCTTCTTTTCTAGAAAATTCAGACATAAGTTATTGGGAATGCTATTTTTATAATTTGTTAAAGAGATTTGATAAAAAAGAAAATCATTTCTTTAATTTCTTATACACAGCTTTGACCTTAAGGGTAGTTCTTTATTGGATACAAATATGTCACTGGAAACTTCCCTTGTGTTTGTGCTATTTGGGTGGAAAGAATAAGAAAACAGCAGCAAGAGTAAGAATTTGATTCCCATTTTTAGCCAATAGCCAGTTGAGTGAGCATGTTCTCTCAGCCTATTTCTTTGACCTCATGTCCTCTCCTACTTAATTAGAGCAGTTGACCAACTGATTTCTACGTTATCTTTGGCACTATCTATAATATCAAGAAGTTAAAAAAAGTATGTGTTTTCAGAAACTCTAAAATATAAAAGCTTATGATATCAAGATAACTTTACTCTCTATTAAGTTGTCAGAACTAAAATGAAATATTTCTTATCCAAATTTTGGAAGAGTTATCTATTTTCAACTAATATTGACCATCTGGAATTTTCCTGGCCTTCTAAAATAGCACCAGGATGGAATGAAAAATGAATAATATATAACATAATATAATAATAATATATTTGCCCTCTTTTATTGAGCAAGAATAACTCAAGACATCCTGAATAAGACAAAAGGATCTGTTGAGAACAAGTAAACTTAGGTTTGGGCATGAGAACCTTTCTCATGAACTTTACCTCAAGTACTACCCAGATCTTTCTCTTTGCCTCCAACTTCCCCCCAAAGGCTTGTAAGCACAAGTCATGCTTTAGGACATGACTCTGATTTTTTAAAAAAAATGTATAGATTCCCCCAGGAAACAAATACTTCATCTTTGATTAGTCATTTAGATTTGCATATGAATGATCTTTGAGCTTCTTGAATCTTCCAGTGTGGGAGGAAATAAACAGAACTGGAAAGCTTGGACAGATGACAACACACTTTGTCTGCATCTCACTTTTGCTATGAGCCAGTTCCACTAATTGGCCTGGTGCAGTGGCTCATGTCTGTAATCCCAGCACTCTGAGCGGCAGAAGCAAGTGGACTGCTTGAGCTCAGAAGTTTGAGACCAACCTGAGCAAGAGGGAAACGTCATTTGAAAATAACAAAACTAGCTGGGCATGGTGGCAGGTGCCTGTAGTTCTATCCCAGCCACTCTGGAGGCTAAGGCAGGAGGATTGCTTGACCCCAGGAGTTTGAGATTGCTGTGAGCTAGGCTGATGCCATGGCACTCTACCCAGGGTAACAGAGTATTAAAAAAACAAAAACAAAATTCACTGAAAGAATGAATAGTTACCGTATATACTCGAGTATAAGCCGAGTTTTTAAAACCCAAACTCGGCTTATACTCGGGTCATACAGGTTATTTGCGCACACACCTAATCTAATGCACGTAGTCTCCAGTCGTCTTCTGCCATCTGCTTGAGGGGGCGGTGCTTCAGCTCAGTTCACAAGTCACAGCTGAGCTGAAGAGGTAGGCAGCTGAACTGAACTGTATTCCACTGAACTATTTAACCCACAATATTTAATGGCACATTTAATTAAGTGAAAACCCCATTTAAGGCAGTAAAGTCTTGTAAATAAATGTTTATAAGTCCCGAATCCTTATAATCAGGGGTTTTGGAGTATAAGGATTCAGGATTTTTAACCATTTACATGTTTAGCTAATGGAACTAAGCAGAGACCTGTCATTATTTTTAAAAGGAAGACTTTGCCTAAAAAGGTCAAATTCCCACCAGGAATTACAGTGCGCATACATGAAAAAGACTGGATGGATGAGGACAGAACACAAAAATGGCTGGAAGAAATTTGGAACGCATGACCAGGAGCAGCCTTCAAGAAAAAATCATCGTTGCTGGTTTGGGATATGTTCAGAGCTCACACATCTGATGACATAAAAAAAACTGGCAAAGTCATCTCATCTCATCTTACTTTGGCCGTTATTCATGGTGGGCTTACATCTGTATTGCAACCCCTAGATGTGTGTCTAAATAAACCCTTTAAAGACCGTGTGTGAAAAATGTGGCATGAATGGATGTCATCTGGTCAAGCCCAACTGACAAAAGTCGGAAATCTAAAGAAGTCTGACATAGAACTGATAGAAAAGTGGGTTCGTGATGCATGGGAAGAGATTCCAGAGGAAATGGTGCAACGCACCTTCAAGAAATGCGGCATTAGTAATGTGATAGATGGCAGTGAAGACTGCACTTTGTATGAGACCGACAGCAGTGATGATGATATCTCCAAACTCAGTGATGATGACAATGTCTATGCTGATACCCTCACATCAGATACAGCTGAAGCTCTGTTTGGACATACAGATGATGAT
>CAUYPK010088340.1:0-11939 GCA_963574355.1 Loris lydekkerianus | reverse complement strand
CAATTATTATAATTGTTCTGGGTATATATTTTTATTTTTGAAATTTACCAGTGGCTGCTGCATTTTCCACCTCGGCTTATACTCGAGTCACGAAGTTTTCCCAGTTTTTAGGGTAAAATTAAGGGGGTCGGCTTATACTCGGGTCAGCTTATACTCGAGTATATGCAGTATCTATACTCACACAGCTTACTATGTTAATATGACCTTACTATTTCAATGTGTTCATCAACATAACTTTAATATTCTCGGAAATCTGTTCAAAAAACTAAAAGCTACTAATCCATTTGCTTTTTATTCCAGCAGTTTCCTAAAATAGCAATGAATTCTTCACTAGAAAGCATGAAGTATGCACCCCAAGATTCCTTGAAACCGTCCTCAAAATCTTTACCTTGCTATGTTCACCAATCCTAAACTGTCACTTCATAATCTCTATCAGACTCTAGGCAAGCACCCGCATTGAAAGACCCACCTCCATATAGGTGTGTTTTCAAAATTTCAATACATTTCCTTTGCACTTCCTCTTCTTATATAGATCATTAAGACTGTATCTACGTTATGATCTCTTACCATGGCAAAAAAAACTTTAGCTCTGTATTATCATAGACATTTTGGTGATGTTTTAGAAAGCCAACATCCAACATAAGACTCAGGAGAAAGGATAAGATAGCAAAGCCACAATTTTCCTTTATGATTGAGCTTTTATATTTAAGGGTCACAGGGAGGAGAGGCAGGGAAACGTATTGTAGGGTAAGAGGAAAAGAAAAATTCACAAATATATGCTTTAGACCTTATAGCAGATTTCGATAACTAATATCTCATTTGGTCCTTATAACAATGCTTTGTGGTAGACAGGGCCTATGTTTGGGTCCTTATTTTAAAGGTGGTGACACTGGACTCATAGGAGTTATATGAGATTAAAATTTGGGATATATAATATGAAACAGCTAGAAGATGTTTCTAAAACAAAGAGTCAGCAAACTACAACCTATAGGCTGAATCTAGCCTCAGGGCTTATATAAATAAAAATAGATTGAATGAAGTCAGGCTCATTTGTTTGCATAATTGTCTATAGTTGCTGCAGCTATATAATAACATTGTTAAGTAGTCCTGACAAAAACCATATGGCCCCCGAAGTAAAAAATATTTACTGTGGCCTTTTACACAAAGGCCAATCTCTATTCTAAAGCCACACAACATAAAGTTAACTCCCAAATAAATGGTCTAAAATTATTAAACTCTACAGGCCTTGAAGATGTGAGTCAGATAGCTCTTCATCCGGCAAAGGGATATTTGATAAATGACATGATAAGTTATCAGGTTCTAAAGAGTTTCTATACAGATTGCATTGATACTGTGAGTTGAACTTGCATAGATAAAGGCTGCTCAGTCTCAGCACTGCAAGCATTCAAACGGCAGCAAACAGGAACAGAGATAGCTATAATAACAAATATACTATTGATGAAACTTGAACTTTAAACACTTTGAGCAAGAGAAAAGACTAAGAGACCACTCTATAATTGCTAAATCAGCAACAGCTAAGAAAGGGAACCACTCTGACATGGGCAGGCATGAATTATTAGGAAACACATCAATACATCAGTGGATAGTAGTCAGCTTTCCTGGAATTCACAGAATGAGTTACGGCTGCATTTTTGCTTTTCCTTTGCAGCCTGAAATTCTGCCTTTGACTGATCTCCCTGCTGCCAGGCTTCCTCCTTTACAGTCTACTCTCTGAGCAAAATGATCCTTAGACAACAGAAGTTAGATCATGGATGTACTGTGCTCAAAACCTTGCAGGGACTTCACCTTTCACCAAAGGGAGATTGGAGTTACTAAATCGTTGAAGTTACTAAAGGTGCAGACTCAGAGTCCCTCGTTGCACAGGGGCCCTGGCAGTATACCCACATGACCATGTTTTGTTTTGTTTTTAATTTGCAAAGTGAGATATTTTAAGCATGACTATATTTCCTCTCTGTCACATCTCTCTTTGAGTCAAGTGGTTTGAGAACAGACACAGGCACTTCGGGGCCCTACAAAGGAGAAGTTGAGTTAGACAAGCATTTAATTTGTGTTAATAGAATATATTCTCGTGATGCACAGTTGTTTCCATGTAAAATTTTTGCTGGTTGTCAGTATGGCTTTCAGGAATACATCTACCATCCTCTGTGCCAACTTCCATTGTGACATTAAAGTTCAAGGCATTTAACTCTGAGAGTTTAAGGCCTGAGGTTGTAAGACAGGAACCCATCTTCATCATACCAGAAATATCAGAAATCTAGTGAGGAGAAAAAGGATTTGAAGTGTATGAAGCCAAAAACTAGTCTGTGGAAAATTCCTAGAAATCTTATAGTTCGTATCAAGAAAGAAATTGGAGAAAATTTTTCCCAAATTGATAGCAATCCTTAAAAAAATGTACATGGCACTACCAATAATTAGCTGTGAAATTAAAGGAAATTTTTCTACATGATCAGTAATAAAAAGAAACTTTTCATCAAACAAGCTAGAGGAAAGACCAGATTATCTGTCTATGCTTCATATAGAAAATGATATGAGAAAGTAATGTGAAAAGATATTTTAGCCTAAAGCACGGTGGGAGGTGAGGAGAAGCGCCGCAGCTCATTAGGAAAACTACAATGTTATCTTTTGGATTTTGTGGTGTGTGTGACATTTGGTATTCTTTGAAAACTGGTCATTTCTTGTGTTTTTTTTTTTTTTTTCTATTACGAGTAAGGATTTAGATTTACACCTAATTTTTTGTTATTTATAAGAAGGTCCCAGGACTATAAGCTTCAAGCCCCACAAATCCTGGGTCCACCCTTGAATCTCAGAGTTAAAGGCAAAGCTCTTCTAATTGGCCTGTAGAGCCCCCTGCCCCAGTGGAGGTCTGCTGCTCTCTGAAGGCTCCAGAATCCCCACCTCACTCACCCCCTCACAAGCCGCAGCCACTTGCTATTCCTAGATCACACAAGCACATTCCTGCCACAGAACTTTTGCACTGGCTGATTCTTCAGTATAAGGGTCTTTCCCCAGATATCGCCATGACTTTTCTCTCACTTTCTTCAGGTCTCTACAAAAATATTACCTTAACACAGCAGCCTTCCCTGTTGCCTACATAAAATAGTACTTTCCTCCAGTCCCCACCACTTTCTTACCTTGCCTCATTTATTTTTAATAATGAGCATCACAATACTTCAAACAATTATTTGTGTATAACCACTTTCCCCAAGTAGAATATAAGCTTCCATGAGAAAGGGACTCTTTCTC
Source organism: Loris lydekkerianus (assembly GCA_963574355.1). NCBI lineage: Eukaryota > Metazoa > Chordata > Mammalia > Primates > Lorisidae > Loris > Loris lydekkerianus. The sequence continues at coordinate 8,675 of CAUYPK010088340.1, read as the reverse complement.
ACTGCTCTATCCCAAGGGCTAGGAGACTTCCTGGCTCCTAGCTGGTATCTTAAAATCAGTTGTTGAGTAAATGAATAAATTGGAAGGGAAGAAGAGTGTCTGAGTGAATGGAATTATTAACACCCAAATTAAAATGGATTGGCAGTAAATACAAGACCAGATTGTGGCCATGCCTTATTTTATTTGCAATTTGCTCGCGTTCTCTCTCTCTCTCTCTCTCTCTCTCTCTCTCTCTCTCTCTCTCTCTCTATATATATATATATATATATATATATATATATATATATATATATAATTTATTACGCTTCGAGAGAGAGAGAGAGAGAGAGAGAGAGAGAGAGAGAAGCGTAATAAATTATATCTAACTCATGTGAGAGCAGGGTTTTAGTTCTTTTCAACTAGAATTTATAGTTGCAAAGAAAGAGGCCAAAATAATGACCTATGCAAGTACTACTGAAGGCAAATAATTAAATTGTGTGGGCACATCATTATGGCTCTTACTGAGAAGATAAACCAAGTAAGCAATATTTTTATTAACTAGCACCTGATTGAGGCCCAGTCCTATTGGTTGAAAACATCCCTTTCACTGTATCTTCTTAATCTTGGTAAAAACTACCTTTTCAAAGTTTCTTAATGGCTGGGCGTGGTGGCTCATGCCTGTAATCCTAACACTCTGGGTGGCTCAGGCGGATGGATTTCCCTAAGCTCAGAAGTTTGAGAGTAGCCTGAGCCAGAGTGAGACCTTGTTGCTACCAAAAAAAAAACAAAAAAAAACAAAGGCCAGGCATTGTGGCGGGTACTTGTAGTCCCAGCTGCTTGGGAAGCTGAGGCAAGAGGATCACTTAAGCCCAAGAGCTGGAGGTTGCTGTGAGCTATGACACCACAGCACTTTACTGAGGGCCACAAAGTAAGACTCTGTCTCAATCAAAAAATAAATAAATAAGTAAATAAATAAACAAAGTGGTCTTAACATTATGACCTCCTATTCATATAATTAAACATAGGACCTCACATCCCATGAGTTAAAAGGAATAACAGAAGCCACTGGCCTGATGCTTCCCAAACTAGTTGTATATTAGTTTATCTGGGGAGCAAAAAATATATAGGTTTCTAGGCACAACAGCTGGTGTATTAAAATCTGGTGGTAGAGCCTACAAAGCTATATTTTTTAATAGACTCTCTCCTTAATCTTATGCAACCTCCCTGACTCACCAGCATTTGGGAACTCAGACTGACCTTGTTTTCCCTTTTTGTATATTGTGTTTCTCAAATAGTGAAGCTAGTACCTATATATAAACCTTCGATGGGAAATAGAAAAAAGAATACCATACTGTCTAGGATGATTATTCTGAATCTGACTGACCTGGACAGCTTTGATTCCAATGGCTGGGGTCTCCTCCACATACTTATTTTTTTTTTTTTTGCCTCTTATCACCCTGGGTGGAGTGCCATGGTATCATAGCTCACAGCAATCTTGAACTGTTGGGCTCAAGTGATCCTCTTGCCTCAGCCTCCCAAGTAGCTGGGACAACAGGCATCTGCCATAATGCCTCACTAGTTTTTTTTAGTAAACACGGGGTTTTGCTCTTGCTCAGGCTGGTCTTGAACTCCTGAGCTCCAGCAGTCCCTTTCTGCCTTGGCCTTCCAGAGTGCTAAGATTATAGGCATGGGCCACCACACCTGGCTCCCCCAGTGACTTAAATCAGAATCTCAGGGTAAAAATAGTGACATTGTTTTCTTAAAGCTGTATGGTGGGCCTAATATGCATCCAAGATCCAGGAACCTTGATCTTGAAGAAAGGAATTTTGAGAAAAAGAGAAAGTATATTTGTTTTATTCAGAGTCCTAAAATCATATTACCAAAAAGCAACCTGGACACATCCTATCCAGGGTTTATAGATGAGAATCCAGAGACGGAGAAAGAAGCCTCTGGGGGCAGCACCTGTGGCTCAGTGAGTAGGGCACAGGCCCCATATAGCAAGGGTGGCGGGTTCGAACCCAGCCCGGCCAAACTGCAACAACAACAAAAAAAAATAGCCAAGCATTGTGGTGGGCTCCTGTAGTCCCAGCTACTCAGGAGGCTGAGACAAGAGAATCACCTAAGCCCCAAAGCTGGAGGTTGCTGTGAGCTGTGAGCTGAGGGCAACAAACTAAGACACTGTCTCTAAAAAAAAAAAAAAAAAGAAAGAAAGAAAGAAGTTTCCTTGAGGTCAAATAATTAGAGGCTGATGCCACTATTACTACATCAAAATCATCTGATACACTGCCCTTCACGTCATAAACAAGCCTGATCCGGGAATAATATTCCATCTCCTGGTCATACCAGGACATCTGTAGTGCACCGTAGGCGGGAGCTAGTTACAGATTCATTTCAGTGGGAGGTCAGATAAGCAGCTGACCGGGACACCTGTCTAGAACAGCATTTCTCAAACTTGCCAGGTCAAAAAAATCATGTGGGGAAATAATTAGTAACGCAGATTCCCATGCCTCTCCAGTGAAGATTCTGAGGCCGTAGACTCAGGGTGGGTCCCTGTGATATGTAAGTCTGACAAGGGCTACGGCTGATTCATACACTCTGCATGTTAGAGGAAGATCGTAGTAAAATATTGTTAAAATAAGTGATATTTCATCCCATTTAGATTTGACTTCTACATATGACTCTTTAAATCAGGAGCTGGGAATTTTTGCCTATAATGAATCAGACAGAAATAAGTGAGGCTGGTTTCTATTACAACTACACAATCTGCCACAGTAGTGGGAAAGCAGACATCAACCATTTTAAGAATGGGAGAGGCCCCATGCTAATAAACTATTTATAACACTATCCTTGAAACCAAGGGACAGTGCTGGGGCACGGGGTAAGGCGTGTGGAGGTGGATGATTGAAATCTGTTAACACGGACTAAAGCTGGGTAAGTAGTGGTTTCAGATAGCTGACCAACAGTGTCTGCCACAGTCCATCACTCTGGCAATCGAACAAACACAGGCATCCTTCTTCCTACACCTGCAGGTGCACCCACGTCCTCCCAGAGAGAGGAAAACCACAGTGTCACATCTAACTACTACATCTACCCCTAACGGAGGCTCTCTGGGTGATGTTCAATGTTCTTTATTTGGTCCAGAGGTAACTTCTTTTAGGCCTGGAATTTTTCTCTAAAAAACTGGATTGCCTGTTCCAACATATCTAATATGCACCAACTGGAAAAGACTAAAAAATTAATATTTACTAGCAAATATTCTATTCTCTCAGAAAGGAATAGTGAGAAATATTTGCCCTCTCAATGGAGAAGGTCTTTGACTAGTCAATCTGAGAATCCCTAGTTCTATTCTTTATTAAAATCTCCCTATTTTTCTTCCATAGCCTCCAGGTCTTCTCTCTAGTAAGATAATCTTTCATTGTTATTTTCAATGCCTGTCTCTGAGATGGGCATTCAGGAGAAAGTTCTTTAATTTTAGCAACCCCTGCCTGTTGGTACAAATTCAGATACTTTTTGGTGAGGCTTGAAGGAACTTTAACAATAAAGTTCCTCTCAAAAAGTCAGTAGATTGAATCTATTTGTGTCTGGTCAATGGCTTGCATTAGTAATCACAGCTAAAGATCTCGTCTAGACATAGTCTTTGAGGCTAAGAATTTTTGTCTATCTGCTGGAAGATCCTGTACTCTTCCAAATCCTCTGGTATTTAACTCAGACAATCAGGTCTTTGTGCTAAAAAACTCTAGTTTTATCAGTCTTAAGGGTGCTACTTTCCCACCTCCACTTGTTTTAACTTGGGGTACCAAAGACACCTTTTTCAATCCTGCAGGACTATGTAGAATTCTGTTCCTTTAGGCTGGAGGCCACAGTTAGAAAGCATTTTTCTGAGCACTCTTCCCCTTCCAGTTAGAGATGAACTGTGTAGCTTAAGATTGCCTCTCGAAGTAGGACTTTTTGATAGCAGCCACTAAAATAAGCCAGCAATACACAAGCATCCTGAATTTTTCCCTCCATTTCCCATGCCACTACAACTTCAGTCAAGGCGTGGTCTGTGTTATGTCATGTAAATGATTGCTTAATTGTTTAGCCTTGTCAAAGGTTTCCACATGAAGAAAGTTGGGTCTTAGTCTCCACCCGGACCTACCTCGTACAGTATGTTTCTTGCAGCACTCCACTTTCAGGATGCAAATTCTATATCAGCTAAATATGCTTTCCTCTTTAAATTATTAAAACTCAATTAGGTACAATATAAACAAACAAAAATATGTTTCATTAACAAGACATATAGGTGTAAGTAGTAGTGTTGGTTCCAAGGCATCAAGGCCCTGAGTCTGCACCCCCGTGATGTTCCTGGCCTGCTGCTCACACTCACCAGCTGCAGCACATCCTCACATCACATTATCACATTCAAAGGCAGGGAGCCTGTGGCAGTGTCATGCAGAGCATTTCTTTTCAGCTTCCATCCTTTACATCAAGAAGTAAAATCTTTCTGGATGGAGGTGGAACACATTATTCTTAGTGAAGCATCACAGGAATAGAGAAGTATGAATCCTATGTATTCAACTTTTATATGAAAGATAATTAATGACAATTAATGACATGGTGGGGCATGGGGGAAGGGGAGACCAGACAGAGAAGGAGGGAAGGGGTGAGAAAAAGGAAAAGAAAAAGAAAAAAAAAAAAAGAAAAAAGAAAAGAAAATAGTAATTAATTCCCTCATAAATTAGATTTAATTTTGACCAAAGTACATTATTTAAACATTAATTTTTAATTCAACTTGTTAATATGTTATTTAAGATATTGCATCCTCATTTATAAGTGACATATGTTTGTAATTTCTCCTTTATAATAATATATTTTCTCTAATTTTAATATCAGGTGTACCCAGATCAAGTAGTATGATTTTGCAGTATTTATTCTTTTTCTATTGTCTATAAGATTTGGCATGATTTGTTTTTTGAAATTATCTTTTACTTTTATTAATAAATATTAGTTGTCTATTTTTTGATACTTAAAAAAATAAGTTAACTGATGATATACTGAATCTCAGAGTCAAAGCATTTTATAATAGACATACTCTTATTTGACAATGTGAATGTTACTTTCTTTGCATCATTATTATTATTGCTTAATATTTTGATGTAGCAATTGTCTGATTCCTTTTCTGAATGTATTTATGTTTGTTCGTTCTTTATGAGGTTTTTGTTTCTAGTCCTTATCTTAAACATTATTATTATTATTAAAGTTTAAGCCTTTTTAATTTTGTGAAGGCAAAAAAATGGAAACCTAATAAACACATGCATTGTATATAATAAAAAGAAAAAAGAAGAAGAAGAAGAAGAAGTAAAATCTTTCTTAAAGCTTCCAGAAGACTTCTACTTAAATCTCACTGGCCAGAATTAGATCATATAAGCCTGCCCACCTCTAGATCTGGGCCTACCTTCCAAAGAACCAAAGAACCAAAGAATCTCTGCTTTAAAAAAAAAAAAAAAAAAAGGAATCCTGTTAGATGTCTGCCATAGTGCTGTTCCCAATGATGTAGACAAGAGCCCTATTGGAAATTTTTTAAAGTGAAACTAAAAATAAATAAAATCATAAACCTATTCTCATGACACCATAAATGCACAGTACAACTATGGGCTGCATCAAAACTCTGGAAGTGAGATAGATTAGATTAGTTAGATTAGTTTTCTATTGTTGCATAATGAATTACTACAACCTTAGCGGTTTAAAACAATGCCTATTTATAATCTCCCCGTCTGGTTAGGTCAGAAGCCCAGGTAGTCTTGACTGATTTCTTTGAACAGGATCTCACAAGGCTAAAATCCAGGCTGAGCTCTGGGGAAGAATTACAGGTGTATTCAGATTGTTGGTAGAGTTCAGTTCCTTATGGTTGTAGGACTGAGGTCCCTGATTTGTTACTGGCTGCCAACTGGGGGTGGCTCCCAGTTCCTAAACACTAACCTTCTGCTCCTTGCACAGAATACCTCCAATCTTTAAAGCCAGTGACATATCAAATCCTTCTTTTGCTTCAAATTTCTGACTTTCTTTTCCACTATCAGCTGGAAAAATACTCTCCTAAATAGTAATATGGCTTAGGTTAGGCCCAGCCTGACATTCTACTTATTTTAGAGTCTATGAATTAATAACCTTAATCCCATCTATAACATCTTTTCTGCCATGTAAAGTAACATAACCCCTGCAGTAACACCAGGTGGCAAAGGTCATAGAGCCATCTTGCAATTCTACTCATCACATAAGCTGTCATGGTCAGGTGAAATTCTGAAAGCATGCCATCTACTAAGGATAATTATATTATTTGATTAACTTCTCCAAAGAAAGTATCTGTTTTGGAAAACTATAAATGAAATCTGGAGAAAGAATAGTGTTTCTGCAAAGGAAGAAATGTTTTAAGATCAAAAAGTTAGAGAATGAAACTTTTAAACATAATGTTAAAAAAGACTTGTAACTATCACCACATAAATACAATCTTTTCTCAGAAACAGTAATAAACTCTAAATCATCCGGTTATGAGGGGCACAAAACTGAAATGAAAACTGAACTGAAACCATTTTCAATAGGTTTAAATGCTGTTTTAGCCCATACATGTAAGACTCCTGTTTTGAATGGGGAGAGATATACAATATTTATGACAGAAAATCAGGTGTCTCCTTGACCCCAATTAAATAAATGTAAACAAATATTTAAAGATTATCAGTCTAGAGTCACCAGAACCTGATCACATTTTATAGTCCAGGTTATATTTTTGGGTCCCTGATCAAATAAATATCTGGCATATAAGCTAAGACTGCCCATCCTAACACAAGCATGGGGTAGTGGGTGTGCCCCCCTGTATTTCAGAGAGACAAGACCACAGGGCTGAAAGGTGAAAGGTCAAGGAAGACAGAAGATGCCAGGGGGAAATGCACACATGTTGCCAAAAAGGACCAGAGAGAGCCAAGATGAGCTAAACACACCCTGAATGCTCATACATTTCCTATGACCTCTAATCTCTCCTCCTTCCCCAAACCCGAAAACAAATGAAGAGGTTGCCTTTTCTGCATATTCCTCAGCCTGCATTTTGACCTTTGGGATCCCCCTTTCCTAGCTGCCCTTTGAATTGCTCAATTTGACTAGATTTTACTGTGTAGGATTTTCCCTAGCCCAAGACTTTTCTAAGGGTTGATCAACATGCAGGCTATTTTCTACAAAGCACTTCTACCTCACTCCCCACTCCTTTCTATATCCACCTGACACGCTGACGTGCACACACACTCACACACACACAGGCATGCACACACATTTTTCCGCCCTCCCGACCCCAGGTCTAAGTATGAGAATGCTTTTATACCTGATTTTGCTCCTATATAAATTCCATAATGTACAGGGAGTTTCTTGACTTACTTCCTACAGTTTTGCAAAAATCATAACCAGAAACATATTGCCCAAACAGGCCACAAATCCATGTCCCTCTGCTGTTTTTTTCCTCACAGCTCCCATGTTCTCTTACTATAAAACTCCCAGGAGTGACCTTAGGTCTATTGTCATTGACTTTCTAGAGGTTACTGAAAATATAGTTATTTATGATTTGCTGCCAGTCAGGATGAGGCTACTGAAACTGCTATATTAGTTGTAAGACAGGAGGATGAAATGAAAGGAAACAAATTAAGGGTAATTTGTGTTCAGTGGCTAAGCAAGGTGTTTGCAAAGTACTGACAATGTAATCAGTTATCTGAGGCACAGGACTGTCAACCAGTGACAGAGAAGAAACACTTTCCCTTAGAACCGTGTTTGAGGAAACCATGATTTCTTCTTCAGGACAAACATAAAAACACAAATTTGATTTCTTTCAGCAAGAATCCATTGATATCTAGCAGTGGGCCAGCTAGAGAGTTTTGTTTTGTTTTGTTTTTGAATTCCATGATACATAGATTTCATGTCACTAAGACCTCCAGCTACCTTGGAGAGCCCAAGTGCATTTATGCCCAAGGTGCAGGTGTCTCTATAGGCCACATAGTCCATTCTCAGGAATTCTTTAAGTAAGTGTTAGACTCTGAGTTATTTCTTGATTTCACTTTGCATATCTTCTTTTTTTTTTAACCCAGGCATTAAAAAGATGACCTAGAAAAACTACAGAGCAAGCTTACGTTTAAAAACTAGGTAAAGGAGGACAGAATGTAATGGACTTTTTAAGCTTTAAAGAAAACAGAATTGAGTAACATAAGACGTTGGACTTAATCCAATGTCTTAGACATTTACTAAGATAAACATGAATAAAAATGGGATAAATTGGTAGAGTTGTGCCTTGATACCCTTATTTTAAAAGTAAACATATTCTGGCTAATAAATTTTCACAAGGAAACCCAACTCCAAAAAGGATAAAAGTGAAGATTCTCTAGGCTCAGTGCGTATAACTCAAGTGGCTAAGGCGCCAGCCACATACACCAGAGCTAGCAGGTTCAAATCCAGCCTGGGCCTCCCAAACAATGGCAACCACAATAAAAATAATAATAATAATAATAATAATAATAATAATAATAATTCTTAGCAAAGTATCTCAGGAATGGAAGAAAAAGTATCCAATGTACTCAGCCCTAGTATAAAAAAGCCCTAGTATATGAAAGCTGTACTCAGCTTTCATATGAAAGCCATAACCCAATTATAACCTAAGAATATAGGGAAAGAGGAAGAGGAAGGGAGGG
>CAUYPK010088339.1:0-72093 GCA_963574355.1 Loris lydekkerianus | reverse complement strand
TGGGGGGGCAGGTTACACCCCCACCCCCCCCAAAACTTCAAAAAAAAAAAAAAAAAAAAAAAAAAAAAAAAAAAGAATACTACTGATATTATGGTGCTATTTCTTCTCATGGTTCTTCAGTTTTTTCGGAGGCACAGCTTACACAGATATAATAGTTACATTGGTTTTATATTCTGATGTGAGTATTTTGTTTAGAATTTCACATACACCATTCCATTTAATCCACACAACAGTGTTATGAGAAAGACACTAATATTTTGTTCTTATTTTACAGATGAGGAAGTGAAGAATCAGAAAGTTTAAATAATTGCTCTGGGGCATGCAGTTAATAAGTAACTGTATTAGTCTGCTTGGACTGTCATAATAAAATATGAGAGGCATAAAAATTGGAATTTTATTGTTGCAATTCTGGGGATTGGCAGAATCAGTTTCTGGTGAGGCCTCACTTCCAGGCCTGCAGATGGCCACCTCCTTCCTTTTGTGACCTTTCTTTGATGCTCAGACAGAAAGAAAGAGGGTGCTTTGATGTCTGATTTTCCTTCATATGAGGACAATGATCGTATTGGATCAGGGTGCCACTCTTATGAACTTAACCCTAATTGCCACCTGAATCCAGTCACAACAAGGTTTAGGGGTTTAGCATGTAAATATTGGAGTTGCAAAATTTAGTACTTAGCAGTAGTGAGGCGACGATGATTCAAACCCAGCTGTCAGGTCATGGGTTGCTATGTGATGAAATATATCAAACGTTAGTGTCATGAAACAAATTCCATCTTAGTACACTTACAATTCTGTGGGTTAGGAATCGAAGCATAGCACAACAGGAATAGCCTGTCCCTTTTCCATAATGACTGAGGCCTCAGCTGGGGTGGCTCGAAGAGTTGAAAAACTTTTGATACCATTCTTAGGAAAAGCACGATTGAGTATTTCTCAGTAGAGGGAACGTTTCAATATTGCCAAGATTCTTTTAGCGTCACCCTGAACAAAGTAGAGTTCTGTGGAAAAGTGGGGGGTATTGGCGATACCTATGGCTCAAAGGAGAAGGGCACTGGCCCCATATAACGGAGGTGGCGGGTTCAAACCTAGCCCCTGCAAAAAACTGCAAAAAAATAAAATAAAATAAAAATAAAACAAAACAAAAAAGAAAAAGAAAAGTGGGGGTATTTAGATACACCCTCTGTTGCCCTAACTCCATTTTTCTTGTTATATCTCCTGAGAGAGAAGTATCAGGCTCTGTGTACTTTCAGGATCTCTACTCACCCTACCCCCCAGCTAACACACTCTCTGTCTCTCTCTCTGCTCTCTCCTCACCCCCAGGTGAGGATATGACCAGAAATTAATTGGTAAAAGCTCATGAGGTGTGTTGGTCTTTGGCTCCCTGAGGACCTACCTGCCTATAGGTCAAAGATCCAAATTCTCTCCCCTTCCATCCTGCCTGGCTATGAGGATGGGTATAGCAGGGGGTGGAAGCCAGTTTTTGTCCTGCTGTTTTGTCTGTGATTGGGGAGATACATTTAGTTCAGAGAGAAATTTCCAAGCTCTAGGTATAAGCCAGAACTTATATGTTAATATATCACACATATATTTATATATGTGTGTGTGTGTGTATATGTGTACACCCATATGTATGTATATGTACACACACATCCAGGATGACTATAAAATTTGTGTGCAATTTAAATAGTTACAACTCTATGGCCACCCTGTATATTATATATTTCATATATATATATGATCACTGAGTCTCTCGATTAAGAATTTGAAACACAAAGTGATGTGAGTATTCTGGTACTCTGTGGAACCCTCAGAGTTCAGGACATGGTGAATTGCCCAAGTGTTGACCTCAATCTCCATTGTAGAGTGAGAATACCAAAATTTAATTCATCGGTTTTATATTGACTTTTATGAATGTCCAAATACAGGTATTTTAAAGTTATATGTGTGTGATATGTATATGTATGTATATATGTGATATATGTGTGTGTGTGTGTGTGTGTGTGTGTGTGTACACACATACATACACGGAAGATGCCAAAAATATTTACACATTTTAATGAAGGAAAATACTGTATTCAAACTATAATCCTCAAGTCACATTTTGACTTTTGAAACTACAGAGGTGCTCAAACATGATTTGTGTTTTTGGTATATAGTATTACAATTTTAATATACATTTTTATTTCTCAAAATGTGTATACATTTCCTGACACCCTCTGTGTATGTGTGTGCATAATCTTTTATAAATTAAAATACTTGTATTTTTAAATTACTTTTTGGTTTACTATTTCTTTTGGTAGTATATTATTTGAAACTTCTAGAACAATGTTAAAAATGGTATTCATACAAACTTGTTGGTTCTTTCTAATTTGAATGTCACTAGTGTTTTACTATTAAGTGGGGGTTAAAATATTTATCTTTTTACATATATACAAAGGAAAAAAACAATTTTGAGAAATATATCCTTTCAGATGTGGTAAACATTAGCCTTTTTCTTCTTGTTTTTATAGCTAGATAGATGCTTAGGAACAGATTTAAAAATACTTTTTTTTTTTTTTTTTTTTTGGAGGATGGCAAATTCTAGCTGGTAAAGGTAGAATCATTTTATGAATGTACCTTCACCTACAAATGCTATAGGTTCTTTAAATTTTTTTTAGTATTTTCTTCGTGTTAATATATTTTGTCAAGGATGTGATTTTTACTTGTTTCTGTGTACATTTTCCTATCTTTTCTATGCTATCTTTTCTGTTTCAGCATTTAGGAACTTGGTTCCTAAAATTAATTGAATAGCTTTCTACTGAAAATAACTACTTTGATTACTCTTTAAACATATTAAATTGACACGTTAATTTTGGTGACTATTTTACTGATCACAAATTGCTTTAGTCAGAAGGTCAATTAGCAGAAAAATAGAATCAGTAAAATATTTAAATATACAGCTAATGGGCCAGGGAATATGTGTTTAGAAGCAGACACAGGAAGTATTTTGTGCATATGTTTATATGCATAAACATTTCACCAGGAGGAAGCGTTTAGGTAGTATATATTTGTTGTTGCTTTTATAAGAGGAAAAAATATATCAATGCTGTTCAGGTCTGAAGGGGCTTTGGTCATACAGCCCTCATTTGAAGAGATAGTAAGTTAGACAGAATACTGGCTGAATGCGGATACCCTTTTACCATGTCTATCAGATATTAAAAGCATTTAGACTTTGCATGACATTAGTATAACTGGCTGGCTCTTGATGAACATAAAAAGAAAAGAAGAATTAAATCTAGGCCCAAATTTACTCATTCGACAAACATTTAGAGAGGTGAGGAGGTCAGGTACAGGGCTAGGCACTGGGTCACAGGCATGAGAGAAGGGGACAATTATTATACCCTTAATAAAGTGATACAAATGGTTACTGAGCTCTCACATATGAATGCAAGGGTTTAGAACACTTGCTCATCGTGATAATGAGAAGGATGACTCTGACTCAGCTCATAATATTTACACAAAAGGTTAAGAGACAGTGATGTTTGATCAGATGTGGTTTTGCCTTCTTTCCATCCTTCTTTCTTGTCAGTCGAGAGAAAGGAAAAACAAATAAATGCAAGCAGAACTGTGGCGTGTCATTTCACTATCCTTATGCACCTACAATCTCCTCTGGCATTCCACATTATTTAACAAATAAAGGGACCAATGAGAAATCTTAATATCAAATACGCTACCACCATTCTCTGCATTCTGGAATCCCATGCATGTTTCCAAATTCAGTATACGTGTCCACTTACCCTCCAGGAAGCCTTCTGAGGGTGCCAAATGCATGAAAGGGATTCCAGACGGTATTTATTGGTCACCTACTAGAGGCCAAGTGGTCTGAAATATCCTATTTCATTAATTCCTCAGAAAAACTCTTTATACAAACATTGTCTCCCATTGTGTATTCAGGAGCTCAGGAACAGGCAAATGGAATTTCATTGCTCAGAGTCATCAACTAGTAAATACCACAGCCTGGCTTTAAAACACCCTATTTATTCCACAATACAAGGTAGCATTTCCTCCAAACTCCCATACAATTTTGTGGATTTGCCTTAAAGAGCTCGGCATATGTTCCTTAATTTTGTATATCAACACACAAAAAAAATGGAACACTTTTTAAGAGCTATTAAAATTTGACTTAGATTTATTTGTGTACATTAGCTGGAAACCAGGTAAATGTCACATTCAGCAAATGGTAAAAGACAAAGACAGCTTTGAATTTATGCCTGTCAGACAGAATAGGGGATAAGAGGATTAGGGAAATAAATAAAAAGTGCCCACTTCAGAAATAGTTTATATCTAATGTAGTTGTTTTTTTTTTATTTTTTTATTTTTATTTCTCTTGCCATGTTTTCTAATGCTTGACTATGTCTTGGGACTTTATTTTCCTTAAGGGCTTAATTTAGAAGATTTCGCAATGAGGAAGTTACTGCAGGCAAGATAGACAAGGTAGTTGTGTACAAATGTGACAGTCACCTTACAGTTTTACTGAAGGGTTATTCTATTAGTAATTGGCAAAGATATTTACTAAAGCATGTGGTTCATATTGGGCAAAAGGACCAATTTAGGCCTTTCTTAGAGGAAAAAAATTCCCCATTAGGCACAAAAAGCTACCCCAGGAGATGGCAATTACAAGCTAATAGGGTCATTTATTTCTGTGTTTATATTTCCACCTGAAAGAGGTACATTAACCACTAAGAGGAGTCCTCAAGAGAGAGTATAAAGAAGCTAAAACAGACAGTTTATTCTCTTTCCTTGCAAAGCAGACCATGAGCCACATAACCAAGTTGTGACCTATGCGTCACTGCAATAAGTTAAATGCAGTGGAGGTTTGCAGAGTAAGAAGCTGGTTTAGAGGAAATGATTCTGGGTCTAAGATTAATTAGAAAAATCATAAAGTAGCTTCCGAGATGAGGTATTTCCATATGAGTTCAGAATTAACAAATGTTCATTATGAGCAGGTGCAAGGCGCTGTGTTAGAGGTAAAGATGGAAAGCAGGGTCAATCTCCAAAACCAGAATGAGAAACTAAGGAGATGCTGTGAATCACGGCAGCATTATTCTCAATAGTCAAGATATTAAAACAACCTGAGTGTCCACCCATGGATGGATGGATAGAGAAATGATCACATATATAATAAACTACGGTATCCTGATTAACATACCACAATTCTTATAATATGAAATAATGATATAGAGCATAATTCAATATATTTATGTAATAAAATATGTGATATTAATAAAAGCAGAAGCCCTGCCATGCCCTATGAAGTAGATGAACTTGGATGGCTGTGAGCTGTGCAAAATAAGCCAATGGTAAATACTGCATATCGCAGTATTATTCAGTATGTTTCATTCAACACAACTGAATTTAGAGAAACAGAATGTAGAATGGTGATTGCCAAGGGTCAGGAGTAGGAAAAATGGGAAGATGTTGGTCAAAGGGAGCACACTTTCAGTTATATTACAAAATAAATTGGCTCCAGAGATCTGTTAGTATTTTTTTTTTCAACTGAAAGATACACATTAACCAGTAAGGAGTTAGTTACAACTCAGTGAATATAGCTACGATAATGTCCTATATACCTGAAAATTGCTAAGGGATTAGATATTAAATGTCTTCACCCACACATACAATTGTAACTATGCTGATGGACATGTGAATTAGTTTGGTTATAGGAATCATCATATAAGATACACTTACATTAAAGTACTATATTGTAAACCTTAAATGCATATAATTTTTATTTAAATTTTATTAATTTAAAACTCTAAATAAGAAGAATGAGTCCAAAATACAGGATACCCCAGACGTCACCCCTAAAATTACTATATATGGGGGAAATGGAAAATTGTAGCTAAACATACCCTTATTTACAAATTAACACCACAAAATTTTATGAAGTGACCAATATGTAGAAGATATTTTGTAAATATTTGGCAAACTTTGTAAACATATTTCCTATGTATGTAGTAGAACTTTAGGGGTGACCTTTGGGACACCCAGTATTACATAAGGCCTTTCTTCATAATCTGATGGCTGATTGACATGAAAAACTATGCCTTACTGTCCTCATCTTTAAAATGGAATTAATAGTTCTTGTGTTTCTATCTGAGGGTTTTATTTTATTTTGTTTTTTATTTCATAGTATTACAGGGGCTCACACCCTTTGATCACATAATTTGTATTTGTACATTTGAAGTTGAGGTTGTAAGTGTGCCATTCACCCAGAATATGTGCTTTGCACTTATTAGGTGTTTTATTTTCTTCCAGTATCAGTGGTCCTACTTTTATAATATTTGTCACGGAGCTTGGCACAAAGTTAGAAACTAATAAATGACATTGCAGTAATTGTTTACATTGTTCTTGATATAGCAGAATGGATTGGCATGAGGCTATCCTTGAGATAGAGTTATGACAAAGTGTAGGAAATAACCTTTAAAGAGTAGAATGATAATGTAAGAATAAAAAGGCATGGGGCAAGATTGGGAGAATTTGCAAAGCTAAAGTTGTATAATATAGCAGCAATATAGGATAGGAAGACCTGGGAAGAGATGCTTGAGTTCACAGTTATCTGTTTAGCCTAGGCCTTTGGATTACGTTTGCTCATATCCATACTATTGTTTTAAAATGATTGGTGGAGGGCAGTACCTGTGGCTCAAAGGAGTAGGGCTCTGGCCCCATATACCAGAGGTGGTGGGTTCAAACTCGGCCCCAGCCAAAAAAAAAAAAAAGATTGGTGGAAATCTGGCTGGAAAATCAGATCCTGTGGGTAACTGATGGGTGTTGAGGGCTTTTCAGTGTAGACTGTCTGCGGTGAGTCCCCATCTCTACGTCCCTTCACTTCTCAGGCACCTTCATAGCCTCTCATTGAATAAACTTCTCTCAATTACTCTGGTTGAATGTGCCATCATTCTATCATTTTCCCATCCAAATAAAATGTGAATGGATGAAGTCATGAACACTGCCTCCAGAACTGGGGAGTTATTAACAAAACAAAAACACAGACCTTGTTACTTTTCTGGTGCTATATACGAATGATACAAAGAAAAAAAAAATGTATACACATCATAAAACTTAACTCTATCCAGGGTGGCACCTGTGGCTCAAAGGAGTAGGGCACTGCCCCCCCCCCAAAAAAAAAAAAAAACTTACTCTATCCATTCCTGTCACATTTGATTAATGCCATCTTTTGAGTGACAATATACTACTTGCTACTGTAATATACATTGCTACTGTAATTGAACTTCAAACAGTAATACATAGATAATATCTCTTACAATGTGCATATCTATTTTTTGGCATTTGCAGTATTTTCTAAGTGTTTTGTATATTTGTTTGCACCCTCCCCCCAAGATGGTGGGGAGCACCGAATGCGTGTGAAATATTAATAGCTGCTGCCTTAAGAATAAGAGAGAACATCATGAGCTGACAGAGATTACACGAACAGCCTGCCTGGGGATTACGCACATTAGTGGTTGCTGAAATTTCTCTGCATTTCTGTTTGGAACTTAATATCTCTGGAACCACACTTTACTGGTGATAACTGATCAGGACTATCTCCTCAGGGACTTAAAAAACATCCAGAGTTATTCAAAGACGGTAGGATAAATATTTTTCCTGGGTGGATCTCCCCCTAAAATTCATTCAAACTCATGAAAACGTTCAGAGTTTCTTGTCCCTGGAGTAAGCATCTAACCTACCCAAACTTAAATCCATTCATTGTTATTTTCAAAGAGAGCATAACTGCAGACACTGATGGCAACATTCTCAAGTCAAGTAGAACAAGAGGCCGCGAGGCCCCCAGTGGCTCGGGAGTGGCACTCAGCTTGCTAAGGTGTCAGGCCGCTTGGAGGGCTGCCTGGGGAGCCCTCTCAGATAGACAAGGAACCAGGACAGAATGAATAGTCCAGGCTTCTTTGTGAGCAGAGCCATCACACTGTCTATACTTGGGCTGCAAGCCTCCATTGAGCCTCTACCTGTAATCTCCGTGTACCATGGACAGCACTAACGGGGATCTCTGAAATTTCTGAGAAATTGGTCAGATGAAGACCCCACACTTACACTGAAATGGTACTGAGCACACAGGAACATCTCCGGTGGAAGGAACAGAACCCAGACACCCTGTTTCTTCATACAGGTGATGACTCGAGTACATAGAGGTCATAGGTGCTTGGATTAGGCAGATGTGATTTTGAGTTTTGGGTCTTCCTTTGTTATAGAGTAGCTGGGTGACTTTGAGAAATAAATGTGAGTGTGTGTGCATGTGTGTGTGTATGTAGGAGAAAGAGAAATATATACACCTATGTATACATATATACACCCAGACAACGCATAAAAGTACTTAGAATTACATTTACAAATTACCAAAGACTCAATAATTGTCAGCTGTTATTATTTGAGAGTTTTTTTTTTTTTTTTTAAGAGAACAAAACATGGGTTTGTTAAGTTGACAACATTCTGCCCTTTCACTAATAGTGTAATGCAGGCCTCAAATTTTGTTTCATGATTCTTAGATATAATTTTCATCAAACAATACGTCTGTGAGAGAGAATTCCAAAATGCATCTCTACCAGGAGATGCCTATTGTTTTCTATGTCTAAAATATTACATTCCTTTGATTATCTCAGACGTTTGGCCAACAGGAAGGCACAGGGGAATTTAACACTTAATATAGAGATGTAGAGCTATGCTTGCCTAGGAAGTACTTTACCATTATCTTGTTTTGTCCCTGCCTGGTTCCTGAGAAGACAGAAGACTGAACACTCATAATATATGCACACAGCTCACAGTGCATTCAAGCCTCCTTAGGACAGAACTGAACCAAAAGGGCTGGGTGATCGCAGTTGGTGAGATCACTCAGAGTATCTGAAGAGGATTCAGCAATTTCAGTTCATGCTTTGAAAGTCTGAGCACATCCCACACATTCTACTGAGAGCTTGGGGTTTTCCCCCCTTTACTTTTAAGGAAAAATAAAACTATAATTGAACAAATACTTGAAAGAATCTACAAAAAATATTTCCTGTACCTACATAAAAGAAATTAATAGAAGGGAAAACAAGGAGGGGAAAAGTACAGAGTTTTATAACAGTTTAAAATACATGAAGGTAACCACAGGTAATAAACACACAGAACTTGCACTTCTATCACTGATAACATGTTTATATCGAATAGAAAACACACAGAATTGTCTTTAGATTGACAGGTACCGTACAGAAAGATAACTTCAAACACTGTAATCAGTCCCGACTGCTTTCTCCTGAAGTACTGTAATAAATATATCTTAGTTTGTATTTCAGTAGTACAAATTTGGTTAAATTGGAATCCCCTTTATGTCCTCTGTGTTATAATGATTATATTGATGTCAAGCAGAACTAGGATCTAAGTTGGTCTTATAGGAAAAAAATTGCAGAAACTTTCCAGTTAGCATGCACGAAGGTGATGGGTATTCTACTGGACGTTGTATTCTCGCGTTGTTTTAAAATTGTTTTTGTGACACAGCAGTTGATATATATACCAATGTTTTACTTTGTTAGGATCTTTCTATCCTACAGATACGAGCTGTGTTAATGAACAACTGTATGTGTAAGCATTCTGTTTCTATATGTCATAAAGATACAGAGGGGGTCTGCCCCATCGGGGGACTAAATTGAGTCTTGGGTCTCATGATTCTTTTATTTCCAAAGAAATAAAGTAAGAAGGGAGGAGGTGTGGTTTGAATAAAGTGACTCTTTGTTCCTTTGGCAGGAAATTGGACATTAAATATCTCTTTTTATAATATCTCTGGATGTAAGGAGTTATGTCCTTAGTTGTATATCATAATGGTAAACGTGAATTGTCAACTACAATTTTAACTGTTAATGATGGAGAAATAGAACAGGAAATCATGTTTGGTGTTCTACTTAAATTGCTAAGGATTGTTGTAAAAGTCATGCAGAATTTATCTCAATTATTCTTCGCAATAATTCCATAGGGCAGGAATTTATCTCCTTTAATTTACGAACACAGATGCTTGCGATCTAAGTAATTTCCCCAAATTTTCTGAGTGCCTCTACACTATCTCCTCTGAGGTATGAAGTGTGTCCTCATAAGCGAATCAGAGCCAAGATTTATTTCCCCTTTTTGACCCTTCTGCAGAATGAGAGATAGGGAGGAAAGAAAATCATCCTCCTGGTTTTCCGTGGGATCAGTTTGATTTGAATAATGGTACATAGAACATGTGATACACATAAAAAAATTACGGTAAGTATTAGTCGCTGTTAGTAGCCATACTGTGAAGCTTTAACAGAGCAGAATTTTATTTATTTGTTTGAATCTAAAATTGACTCACCCAGTATCTCTTTAAAAATAGGCATCTCTAAGTACGTAAAATAAAAGATATTAAAGAAATGGAAACTAAGGAATATTAATGTTCACTACAGAAAAAATATGGTGAGGTATTTGCCCAGTCTAAATTCCTGTCCTAATTGCATAGTGAGTGATTGATGGGTTATTTAATCATTATATAACATATAATTAAATCAGATGATAGTAGTTTGTGGTCTCACCAACAGTGTAAAAAGTGTTCTCTTCTTTCCATATCCACAACAGCATTTGCAGCTTTGAGATTGCAAGAATGGAAAAGCAAGTGTCTAATGTACTTAATACAAATATGAAGCCAGTAGATGACCTAATACACACCCACATTAGAGAACTCAATTCAGTTCAAGCTGAAGGGAGGGAGGATAGGGAAGGAGGGAAGAGGATGGGTGTGCTCCCACTTAATGGACACAATATAAGGGTATATGACACACCTCCTGAGTGTGGGACACAACTACCACAGGGACTCTACCTAACAATTGCAGACACTGAAACCTAAAAATTGTTTGTACCCCCATGTGAATCTGAAATTAAAAAAAAAAAAAAAAAACATGAGACACACCACCAGAATTGAAAAATAGAATGTTCAATCCCTGAATGCATTGCTAGCTGGAGAGAAGAAATCCACTATCTTTAACAGAGTAAGTAAAGCTCTTTTCCACTATCCATTTCACTCTTGCCTTAAAAGCACATGATGTGAACCATCTTGAAAACTGGGTCCTTGTACTTAATGCTTGCTGTCTGTTGAAAGCCCAAAAAACTGCTTATCTTTCTTTCAAGGATTAGGACTTGCTATTTGGGATCAAGTCAGAGAAAGTAATTCCAAGAAAACAACCATTCACAGAACAGAAAAGGTTGGCAATGGTCTCTTGCTCTCAGGAAAGAAGAGTCTGGCTCCTACACGTGCTATTCTAAAAGCACAAGATGAAGACGCCTGGTATAAATGCTTGCTCAACTGCAATCCTTTTATTCAAAAAATGAAAGGAAGGTAGAATTTTCTATTCCAGAGCAAGCGATACAGAGATCACGATCTCCTACGGGAAGCTGGAAATTGCTAAAAGGCTACAAAGAGAAGGAAAAGAGACCCAGCTCCAAGGAAGATCTGTGCTCCCTGTCCATGGATGATGGATGCCATTGTCCAAATAGGTCACTCCCCATTCTAGAATGTAAAATTAGAAAACAAAGCAAGTTAAAAATGAACTGAAGGTATATTCTTGTGGTTATGAAGAGTAACTGGCTAAGAGACTACTTCTGACTGTTTTAAACCATAGGAATAAAAATAAAATGTTTTGAAATTATTGTAATAAATAGTCTATGAATATTCTTACTGTCTCTACTTGTCTTTATTAAATATCTTGACCTTGTTGGTGTCTAGGTTAACACAAACAACACACAGATCACTTTGGATGCTAGAAAAGTGGGACTTTGGCTTCATACTAACTCTTTCATTAGGCAGGTGCCACAGACAAACTTTCAGCATGCCACAGTGCAGCCTAGTGATGTAAATGTGTATGTGTGTGACCTATTGAGGCATAATTTATATAAAAATAAAATTCATACACATGAAGTATATAAGTTGGTAGCTTTTGACAATTGTACATACAAATGTAACCACCTATCCAATCAAGGAAATGTATAATTCCATTACTCTAGAAAATGTATTCATTCTTTCTCACCATCCCTTCCCAACCCAAGAAAACCCTGATCTTATTGAAATCAATTCAAATTGATTGCTTTTGACTGTTTTGAAATGTCATATAAAAGGAATAATATAGTGTGGGCAGTTTTTTTGTTTCTTTGTTTTTCCCCCACAGTGTCTTTCTTTTGGTCTAGTTATCTAAAGAGATTAATCCAAGGAGTTTTTATTTTTCCTTATACTTGCTAAGTAGTTTCCCTTCAATGGACAGACCATGGTTGTCCATCAATTCACTTTTGACGAATATTTAGGTAATTTTTTTGGCACTATCATACATATGTCTGATTTATGTGCAAGTCTTTAATGGGTATCTCCTGTTTCCTTTGGAAATTATATAGTTTTGGTTCTAACATTTAGGTCTATGAATTCATTTTTGTGTGGGTGTGAGAGAATTCAATTCAAAAAAAAATTTTTAAACATATGTGAAACTCTTACAATTATGTTCATGAACTCACCCTATAAAAAGTACCACAGGCCTTAATGCTGAATATCAATATTCATTAAAAGTACTCCCCTTGGGAAGCTATGCACCAACACCAGCATCAGTCCACTCTTCAAAGCAATTTTGGAACTCTTTAGCTGGATTGACCATGGAAGCTGTCATCATATTACCTTTGATGTGCAGAATGTCATCAAACTGTCTTCTTTTCAACAATTCCTTTATCTTCAGGTAAAGAAAAATATCCCTGGAGGCCAGATCAGGTAAGTAGGGAGGGTGTTGCCATATAGCTATTTGTTTACTGGCTAAAAACTCCCTGGCAGAGAGTGAGGTGTGAGCTGGTGCATTGTCATGATGCAAGAGCCATGAGTTGTTGGCTAAGATTTTCAGTTAACATTTTCCTAACTGTTTCTCTATACAGATTTACTTGGTCTGCTATGCCTCCCACTCAGCTAATGATTTTAACACACAATTAGAATTTTTGCAATGTTTTCATCAGTGCTGTTCACTACTGGCTGTGCTGACCTGTCTTTACCAGTGACATTCTCCCTCTCTCAAAAAAAAAAAAAAAAAAAAAGTATTTATATACATATTTAATCCATTTGTATACTGCCATTTTCTTGTGGTGTTATCCCCATAAACTTGGGCCAACATGTCCCTGACTTCACTTCCACTCTTGCTACGTTTAACCAGAAATTTATGAATGTTCGTTCATTGCTCTAATGCAAGCTCTGACATTCTCACAACATCACACAAAAGCATGCAACAAGAATAACGAATGCCACCCAGGAAGACACTGCTGCATATCACAGCACACACAGCTGTGAGACACTGATGTACCAAGGTCATGAAACCTCACCACATGGGTTTTACAGTGCTGGCAACATAAACATATGGTGGCAAGTTTAAGAAATTAATCGTCAGACCTCTCCAGAGCAATGCAGCTGCACAGCCTCAAGCCAGGTCTCTATTTCAGTCTGGAGGCAGCTCATTCAGGGGCCTGCTGCAGTGGGGGTGCCCTCCCACTGCTGAAGTTGTAGTATCCTCAGGGAAAGGGTAGAGCCTTGGATTTTCAACACTCCCCCTTTCCCATGTGTAGGCACCTTCCCTAATTACCCCAGGCCTACTGAGCAGGTGGTCTCACTTCTGGATCCATGTGTGGGCACCTTCCCTAATTACCCCAGGCCTACTGAGCAGGTGGTCACACTTCTGGACCCATGTGTGGGCACCTTCCCTAATTACCCCAGGCCTACTGAGCAGGTGGTCTCACTTCTGGATCCATGTGTGGGCACCTTCCCTAATTACTCCAGGCCTACTGAGCAGGTGGTCACACTTCTGGACCCATGTGTGGGCACCTTCCCTAATTACCCCAGGCCTACTGAGCAGGTGGTCACACTTCTGGACCCATATGTGGGCACCTTCCCTAATTACCCCCAGGCCTACTGAGCAGGTGGTCCCACTTCAGGACCCATGATGTGTGGGCACCTTCCCTAATTACCCCAGGCCTACTGAGCAGGTGGTCCCACTTCTGGACCCATGTGTGGGCACCTTCCCTAATTACCCCAGGCCCACTGAGCAGGTGGTCCCACTTCTGGATCCATGTGTGGGCACCTTCCCTAATTACCCCAGGCCCACTGAGCAGGTGGTCCCACTTCTGTCTTCTCCACTTCACTCCCATATCTTCTCCATGGATTCCTAGTTCTCCTGCTCTTACTTATTATTTTTATAACAAGGGTTTGAAAAGCCAGGGAGTTTGTAAGTAAAAATAAAAATTAAAAAAAGTAAAAGATATTGTGTATGTGTGTGTGTATATATATATATATATATATATTTATTGTTGGGGATTCATTGAGGGTACAATAAGCCAGGTTACACTAATTGCATTTGTTAGGTAAAGTCCCTCTTACAATCATGTCCTGCCCCCAGAAGGTGTGGCACACACCAAGGCCCCACCCCTCTCTCTCCTCCCTCTCTCTGCTTTTCCTCCCCCACCCCATGACCTTAATTGGCGTTAATTGTCCTCCTATCAAAATTGAGTACATGGGATTCATGCTTCTCCATTCTTGTGATGCTTTACTAAGAATAATGTCTTCCACTTCCATCCAGGTTAATATGAAGGATGTAAAGTCCATTTACACTGCTGGTGGGACTGTAAACTAGTACAACCTTTCTGGAAGGAAGTATGGAGAAACCTCAGAGCACTCAAGCTAGACCTCCCATTTGATCCTGCAATCTCATTACTGGGCATCTACCCAGAAGGAAAAAATAAATCCTTTTATTATAAGGATACTTGTACTGGACTGTTTATTGCAGCTCAATTTACAATCCCCAAAATGTGGAAACAGCCTAAATGTCCACCAACCCAGGAATGGATTAACAAGCTGTGGTATATGTACACCATGGAATACTATTCAGATATTGTATATTTTTAAAGTAATAGCTATTTCCAAACTAAGAGAAAGTTTTTTACAATGTGTATAGTTTATATTTACGGTAGAAAAAATATTGCAGTTCATTCTGAATAGAAAAAAAAAAATTCAGGCTTTACATTTTTTGTTATTGATAAAGGCTTCATATTCTCCTGTCTCTAAAATAAAGAGACTTTTACTTAAATTTTTAAACATACTCAAATATAGGATAATTAAGGATAAAATTATAATGGATTAAATCTAAGAATGCTATAAATGCCATCAGTTCCCTGATATAAATGCTTGTCTTTTCAGATTTGACAGAAACAAAAACGAAGTGAGTTTCTCGTTTCACTGCCTAGTAAAGAGAAATGTTAGAATACAGTCCTTGTTCTCTCTAGAAGTTAATAGAAATGAAAGTATTTCTTGAGCTTTAAATGTATTACGTTTTTAGACTGGTCTAATAAGCAAATTCATGTTCTTAAATTTCATAATTCACAATCTATAAAATCTAAGCTGAAAATCATTTATAAATTCTCATATTTGTAGTGTAATTTTCGGAAAATAAACTCAAAGATCTACACTTTGTATTCAACTTCAGTCCTAATCACTAACTTAATTAACATGATTACAATGGATTTTGAAAGGTTACATACAAAATTATTTACCAATTTAAACCCTAACAATGCAAGTTAACTAATTCAGGAAAATTCTGTTCCATATATATTTCCTCCTCCCCTCACTGGCAACATCTTTTGTAGATTACAACATCTCCATATTTAACTTCTTATTCAAAGAATGGAAATATACATAGCATTTTCTGGCATATTTAAAAGGAATCTACCACCATCTCTTCTCTTCCTTCAGACAGATTTCTTGTCTTTGTTGCTTGCTGTGATCAGGGCAGTTCATAATGCTGATGAATGATTACTTTCATTTCACAAATATTTTTTTCCAGAATTTGCCACACCCTATGAACAACCTCATTATCTATCCCAGTTAGCCCAGGGGAGGTGCCTTAAATGTGGAAATTGACAGCGAAGGTGGTGGTAAGCCACGGTTTAGCATGTCATGTTAGAGAAAATTGGTTTGTTAACAGATCAACTGCAAACTTCTTTTTAAATCTTTTAAGCTTGTCACAGACCTATGTCCTTTCCACTGTTCCTTGGTCACTAATTTCATCTTTAACATAAACCAGTTGCTTAACAAAGTGGGTATCAAACAAACAGATAAGATTCATGTATGTACCTGGACACATCTATTTTGATAAAAGGAAAACACAGGTCTTGCTGGTGGTGGTGGATTAAAATAATCTTCTTGTTGGAATAAGTTTTCAGTTACTGAGAATTTTCCATTTCTCACCTGTTCTTCTCATCGTCCTCTCAGTCAACATTCACTGGTCTTTCCATTCCTGTTACCATTTTGAATAATGAAGATTTATGCCAATGGCAAACTAGTAATGTGCATTCCATTGGTCTAAGGAACTTTTTGCAATGTTGTGAAGGCTGTATTTTACCTAAAATGTGTTATCTAGGACATGTAGACAATGATCTATTGTAGAAAAAATATATAGATGTGTATTTGTTTAATACTGACTATAAATACAAGTGAGAAGGATACTGTGGAAAATTATAGGAATTTAATTAATGCCTGTGATAGTCATAGTAATTTACCTTATTTGAGTTTATTTTCTGCCTCAACATTAAGCACTTAGAAAACATTATTATTATTATTTTTTTTTTTTTGTCTGCCTGTTGTTTTACAAAAGAGGAAAACAAGGTAGAACATGGCTAAGTGAATTTTCCAAAGTGCTGTATTTCAGAGACCACATTGATTCCAAGTCTGCTTGACTCCACATCCTGTTGTTTTAATCCCCCTGCAATACCACTCCTATCGAGTATTTCCCTAGCCATTAAAAAGAGAAGTAGAAAAAACAAACAAACAAAAAAAAAACTGTCCCTCAGACTGTATCTTAGCCTGCCTTCTCATATTGGCTACCCACAAACTGAAGTTTTTTGTTTGTTTGTTTGTTGGTTTGTTTTTTTTAACACAACCTTGACTTCAGGAAGAAAAATATGACCTTCTTTCAGGCACCTGCTGTGGGTACTGTCCTTTTGTCCTTTTGTGTCCTTCCCTGCTTCACCAATCCCTATTTGATGCCATATCTTCTTGTTATTCACTCCTAGGCTCCATCTTCAAATGACTGACAAGGCAATTTTGACACTCTGATCCGTAGTTTCACGCTTTCTGGGGAGAGAAACTTGTAGCATTTGCTAAATAGCATAGCATTTCCTGGCCAGGCAGGCCCTCACTTTGTCTTCCAGACAATATTAATAATATAAATGTCTTAACACAATAACTAAGAAAATGCCAGGAAGGCTATGTTAACCAGTGTGATGAAAATGTGTCAAACGGTCTGTAAAAACAGTGTATGGTGCCCCATGATTGCATTAATGTACACAGCTATGATTTAATAATAAAAAAAATAATACAGAGGAATGATAGCTAGATTCGAGACCATAAAAATAGCTCTAGTTTCCAGTCCACCTTTTTTTTTTTTTTTCAAAATAGTATCTGAAATCATTATTCTGGAACATTTAAATTGTAACTGCATCCATCAAACAAATCAAACTTGGCTTCCGTACATGAATAAGTGAAAGGTGTGCCGCCTGTCTTAAAATAACAAGAATACCTGTCACAGATGTAATCACGCTTAGAATCTATGGAGCAAATGACCTCTTTAAGGAAAGCTTCAGATTCCCCAAAAGAGAAGTGCTCCCATGGGAAAGTGGTCATTCCCTTCCCTGAAGTGACATCTTCATAGATCTGACAGCGCAGGAGATAAATAAGTGATTTAATTACTGAGTAGACGCTCCTGCCCTAAGGTCTCTCTGCGAAAGTCTCTGAAACAATTCTCTTCAAATTTATTTCTGAAATGTGTCATCATTGACTACTTTTTTATTATTTTCACATAAGTAGAGAGATGGATTCTTTTCCAGATGTATTTACTTGGGTAAGATCTTGGCAGCTTTTTGTTTGTTTGTTTTTATTTTTAATTTTCAGGGGAGGGTATCAATGCTAGTTCTCTGTGTAATAAAAACAAAAATAAAATAAAACTTGTCTATCATTTTTAGAATCAACCTTACCTGCTTGTGAGAGAGTGAGGTTTTTCTCATAATGGAATAATTTGCTTTCTCTAGTAATTTCTGGTACTCTAGGTGAAGCTTTTCGCTCTCTTCTTCCCCACCCCTGCATGTTATATCTATCTCTCTCTCTCTCTCTCTCAAACACATTTATTGTGTGTATACCCTGTTCCACAAAAAACTGGAAAGGATATTAGATACACTAATAAGAATTTGTGTAAAGGGAAGATTCTAAATCTTTCATAATGTATATATGAACTTATATTTAATTTACACTACAACTTTATGAAGTCAGTGATATTACTATACCCATTTTAAATAAAAGAAAATTGAAACAATGAGAGATCGAACTTCTAGAAGTTTACACGGCTGATAAGAGACTGGGTAAAGATTTGAATCCAGGGTGTTTGTCTACAGAAACTGTCACTATAAACAATAACTACACTATTATGCCAATATATACTAATATTCAAAGAGAAAGAAATAAAACTAAAATTAGTTGAATTGAGAGTATTCTTAAGTGACTTGCTCACGACTAAGGCTACAAGTTGAAATGGAAATTGAATTTGAATTTCAGATAAAAAATAAATTATTTTAAGTACATTCCAAATATTGCATGAGAGATATTTATACTATAAATGTTCCCATAGCATACCTGAATTTTAAATGTAACTGCCTGTCCCAGGGTGGTTTGGGATTTGATTACTCCATTTATTGCCATTCTTTGAGTCAATTACTACTTTTATATCATGCATATTTTATATTATGTATTTTACAATAAATACTATACAATGCACATATAATGTATAATATTATAGGCTGGGCGCTGTGGCCCTCACCTATAATCCCAGCACTCTGGGAGGCTGAGATGAGCAGACTGCCTAAGATCATGAGTTCAAGACTAGCCTGAGCTAAAGCAAGACCATGTCTCTAGAAAAATAGCCAGGCATTGTGGCTTGCGCCTTAGTCCCAGCTACTTGAGAGGCTGAGGCAAGAGAATCACTTGAGCCCAAGAGTCTGAGGTTGCTGTGAGCTATGACGCCACAGCACTCTACCAGGGACAATAAAGTGAGACTCTGTCTCTAAAAAAAAAAAAAAAAAAGTGTGTATATACACACATTTTTATACACGCAAAGTATTATACACATATATTACTTACATATATAAATAATTTACATGTTATTGTCTCTGTCTGTACAATTTATATATAGCATACATTATATATTCATTGGGGGAGGCTCAGAGTACCCATAGCAATACACTTAGCAAATTGTAGCGAAAATCCCTTATTTCTTGCCTCAATACACTATGCCAGGCCATCTTTGATTTTTTTTCTTTTATTAAAAAAAATATATAATATAAATGTCTTAACACAATAACTAAGAAAATGCCAGGAAGGCTATGTTAACTAGTGTGATGAAAATATTTCAAATTGTATATAAAACCGGCACATGATATCCCATGATTGCATTAATGTACACAGCTATGATTTAATAAAATAAATAAATAAATAAAATATTATTATTATTAACCATCTCTTATTTAAATGAAACTATCCCAACTTCTTATGGCTCAACAGAGAGGAAAAAAAAAAAAAAAAAAAAGTCCAAACCAAAGATAACCCAAGGAATTTTTCTTTTCATAAAATATAATCTTAAAGATCCATTTATCGTCATACATTGACTTAAAGGAAAGCTAATTTAATGACTGGAACTGTAAACAACACAGCATCTTTTATAGGTGAGTACTGATGATGTTACGTGACCAGGCTGATTGTGGAAGTGATCCTTTCCACTCACCAAAACATCTTCAAAGTGGTCTGTTAAAAACTTTAACAACCTCAATCCCCAGAAATTTGAAGATTTCATCTCGTAAGTGAATGTGAAAGAATAATTGTAGGGAGTGAAGTTTATTCTTTTAATACCAATAAAAACAGCAGATGCTGTGTGGAGGTTGAGACGCTTAGCATCAGGAGGTAAATAACCACACAGTTAGAGGTCCCTCCCTCCTTCTCAGTCACTAAAAATCAAGCTCCAGGAGAGGAACATTGTGCTGTGCTATTGTCTGTTTTGCTAGCTCTGCGTGGTCTCATCACTGACAATCACCTAAATTATTCAAACATCCCATCTTTAAGAAAACCCTGGCAGCCTCTTTCTTTAAACTCTGCAAAGAAATCCAGGGGGAAGAATTTTGTCTTCATGAATACACATGAGGAAAAAGCACATACTCCTTTTATATAAGCTGCTTCGGAACATGCTGGCACACAGTAGGATCTTTAAGTCACCGCTGTAATGGCAAGGCCTAGGTTTACCTTGTTTAACACTTCCTATTACACTACCCCTTCTATGTAAGAGTGAAAAAACACACGAGGAAGGCAATGATTCATGAGTGAACAAAGTAACCACTGAAAACATATACTAGTACAGATTTGATTTAATCACACAGACTCACATTTATGTGTATATAATGATTAAGTATAGATATAATACATGAACATAATTTAAACCACTTGATCCCTCGTATGAGTGTGTATGTATGTGTTTCTGTACATCCAACAAACCCTTCAGGTACTATTGGACATTCCTATGTACCATATAATTTTTAAACTCACAAGTGACTTAAGAGTAAGCAATGTGGTTCCTTGCCTGTACCCCCATTTCTCAGAAATTCCTCTATAAACCCAGGTGAAACAATAATTTAGAAAAATAGGTTGAGCTGTGGGGAGAATTTGTCCTGCTGCAAGGAACTAGCACTAATCTATTCTATCCACCACAAACGTGTGTCTAAAGCATGACTCGCTGAGTCAGGTAGCTGCACCAGCTAAGATGAATTCTTGCCTATTTCCTGGTAGGAAAACAGAGGCACACTCTGAACCCATAAAAGAACAAAGGTGAGAGGCCTTCCCATACACCGACTACTGAATGCAATATTTAGGACTAAGGGTTTGTTTGGGTTCTGCTCTGAGGAGTGATGATGACAGAATTGCTCCTAAATAGACGACTGGATTCCAAATGCATCAAAGAAAAAATTTTCTTGCTAATGAGACTTGAGAGGTATCCATCCCATCTTAGGTCATCAAGAAAAAGACACTGGACAGATTGTTCAAACTCCCTAAAAAAGTGTCAGAAATCAGCCTGTGTGTTGAGCAAATTATTGAGTTTCATTTAGCCCACATCACTTTTCTATAGAAATAGGAGATGCTAAATAATCATTAATGTTACTTCTAGCTATAACATTCAATATTTAAGAGCTGTGAGATTTTCTGCATTATTATTATTATTCTAACACCAAGATTAAATCGCAATTATTACTAACTTTAAAAGGAAAGCCCAATCTTGCTTAAGCAAACAAACATAAAACACGCTTAGCTATGGCAGACAAATGGGAAAGAAACACTCATGAAATCTCCGCTAAGTTGAACAAATGAGGCTTAGAGCAAGGTTCACTGTGGGCCCAACTTCACAGTCCATGTTTTTCCTACTATACTGAGTGAATTTTTTTTTTTTTTTTAAATGAGACAGAGTCTCACTTTGTCATCCTTGGTAGAGTGCTATGGCGTCACAGCTCATAGCAACCTCCAACTCTTGGGCTTAAGCGATTCTCTTGCCTCAGCCTCCCAAGTAGGTGAGACTACAGGCGCCTGCCATAATACCCTGCTATTTTTTGTTGCAGTTGTCATTGTTGCTTAGCTGGCCCCTTCTGGGTTCGAACCTGCCAGCCTTGGTGTATGTGGCTGATGCCGTAACCAGTGTGCTACGGTGACAAGCCAAAACCAAGTAAATTTTAATTTTGAATGATCCTATAATTTATCTAATTGCTTCAACATTCTCTGTAATAATATTCTATTTTAACAAAATGATAGAATGTTAGTAGGTTAAAACTTTTTTTTTTTTTTAATGCAAGAATCATTACATTGTTTTATTTAACATTTTTAAAAATAGTAAATACATTCAAGGTGGTTCAAGAATCAAAACAGCTTGGAAAGGTGTGAATTGACACATCTTGTTCCCATCCTGGGGACTGTTCCCCACTTCACTAGCCTGGAGGTATAACTACATCCATTAGCTTCTTCTATATTGCTCCAGTGTTGGTGCAAATGTAATTACATCTTTATTCCAGCCTACTTTTTAAGTGCAAAAAAGTAGCATATGATTTACATTGCCCTGTGTCTTCCACTTTGATTTAAATCGATATTCTGGGGCTCCTTCCCTATCTGTCCACAGGGAGCAACAGGATTTTTTTTTTTTTTTTTTTTTTCAGTTTGTTCAGCAAATTTTTTTTTTTTTTTTTTATTATAGATAAAAATATGCACCATAGATGTGGCCCAACCCATCACCCTCCCTCCACCCAAACCTCCCCCCTCCCATCCCCTTCCTTATCTTAAAGGGTTGTTTACACTGCAATGTCTAGGGCAAACGTCTTCCTAAAATTTTGAAGTTTAATAAACATTACAGTTTTGTTGTTGTTTTTTTTTAACTAAGATCATTCCATAATAATGCTTCTGTAAGCCAAAACCTCACATGAAAGCTATCCAATCAGAGATGGTGCTGTTTAGGCCTCTCTTCTCTCCCTCCTAATTGATGATATGATCATACAATTGACAAAGCTGTGCATTGTCTGAACTGACCTGCGTTTCCAGGTTGAAACACATAGATGCTATTTTCCCAGGCTAGAGCAGAAAAGTGACACAGAAGCCAGATAGAGACGCATTATCCCTATATTTTCCAGGGTCATCTGGATATGTTTTTCAATAACGATTGAGCAAATAGTTAACTGAATGTTATTGACCTTGGTTTTCTTTACATCTTTTCTATCAATACAGTCACAAAACCAGAAAATCAAAATAAAAAACTGTTATGGGATCACTTGCCCAGTTATTTGGATAGAAAAGTGTGGTCACGTAGGTTATTAAAGAAAAATGTACAACATCCAGGCCTTGGAAGAAGGCATTTATTTTAGAAACTGACAAAAAGAACAAAGATTTTACTTTTGGTGTTACTGATATCACCTCTAAGAAAAAGAGAATTAAGACATAGGATGGTTCCACTTGACCTAATTTTATTTTCTAAACTTCAGATTAATGTGGGAGTGCAAACAGATTTCATAGTTTTCACTCAACCTTATTTTAACTAATAACATTATTATTTTATTACCCTCTCTGTCACTACCTGAAATTATATTGTATCTTGATGTATTTACTTATTTATCATCTGTATCACACAAAGAATGAACATTCCGGGTGGTGCCTGTGGTTCAGTGGATAGGGCGCCGGCCCCACATACCAAGGGTGGTGGGTTCAAACCCGGCCCTGGCCAAACTGCAACAAAATAGTAGCTGGGCATTGCAGCGGGCTCCTGTAGTCCCACTGACTTGGGAGGCTGATGCAAGAGAATCACTTAAGCCCAGGAGTTGGAGGTTGCTGTGAGCTGTGATGCCACAGCACTCCACCAAAGGCAATAAAGTGAGACTCCTGTCTCTACAAAAAAATAAAATAATGAATGTTCCATGAAGAGAACTGATAGAGTGTTCATATCCATTTTTACGTCTCTTAGAACAGTAACTAGTACATAATAGCCACTTAACTATTTTTTGAATCAATAAATGAATGAATCAATGAATAAACATAGAGAATTTTATGTACTGTGATCTATAGAAACTTAGTCATCCTGATAGGAGGCAAATAAAGGAAGGCAGACTCTGGTCCTCCCTCACCAGCGCTGTGTGACAGAGCTTTCTGTGCTGACAAGAACAGCCTATATTTGCACTGTCCAATATCTGAACCACTAGCTGCCTATGGCTACTGAACACTTGAAATGAGGAGCAGAAGTCATCACTTAATTCAATTTAATTAATGAAAATTGAATTTAAAATCACTCCATGGGATTAATGACTGTCATATTGGGAAGCACAGTTCTGCACTTTAGAAAGGTTGCTAACTCACCCTATGCTAATTCCAGTACCTATGCAGAAAATATTTTTAAAAGAAAAATGGTCTTATTTCCTAGCTCTCTACTCGATAATTCCCCACAATCAGATAACTGACTCTTGTGTGTGTGGTCCTTGGTCCACATTCCCAGGCCTTCCCTGCTGATGAGATTTGAGAAGCTTTAATCTTACAGCTCAGGGATGCTTCCCGGCTTCCATTCTTGCAAAGCGTCAGCTAACCCTCCCACCCGTGCTCTTACTGACCTATCACAATTGTATGATAGGTCACAAGTTCCTCTCTTACTAGGCCACAAGTTCCTTGGATAGTTTGATTGGACACTGTCATTATCCCACAAATGTTATATATGTAGCATGTAGTAGTTGCTCAACAAATGTTAAATAAATAACTGACCAGAAGAAGAGGGTGAAGTAACATCAGCCTGGCTATGAGTCTCATCTGGATTTTTTCTTTTCCTTTGTCTGATATCTGAGATTCTTTTTTTTTTTTTTTTCTTTTTTTTTTTTGACACAGAGTCTCACTCTGTTACCTGGGTAGAGTGCTATGGAATCAGTCATATAGCTCACAGCAACCTCACACTCTTGGGCTCAAGCGATCCTGCCTCAGCCTCCCGACTTAGATCCTTCCTTGTCCCTTAGACACTAGCCTACCCACTGACTCCAGTTCTGACAAGGCTGCCAAGCTCTTGACACATAGCCCTGCTCTTGCTACAATTCAAAGCTCTGTATCTAATGGCATTCCCACTGGAGACCACTCCTAGGAGTGCCATTCACTCATTCATTCATTCAAAATTTCACCCCAACGCTAGTACACATCAGGTATATTCACATTACTGAGTGTGTAATCAATATGATGGACAAATTATTGTATAACAGTAGCTGTCACTAGCGTTATAGTGATCTCCAAACACCCCCACTAGGTATGCACCTGTTGAAAGGGATGTCCCAAAGTGTATGTTTCCTGTGTTTATTTTTCCCCATGATTTTCTCACTAAGCTTTTTAATGGACAAGAAAGGAACTGTCAAGTAATCATACACATGACCAAGGAGTTTCTGATAATGGTAAGCACCCTGAAAGGAGCAAAACAGGACGAGGTGAAGGAAAAAAGAAAAGGGAGATTGAAGAGGGTATGGCAGAGGCCTCAAGAGTGTTGCAACCATGAAAGAGAAGGGAAGACCGTCCTTGGTCATATGTTCAAGCGGTAGCAGAAAGTAAACACCTTTGCACTTATATCAGTTTTTACCTTTCTTGCATCTCCACAAAAATTTCCTTGCTTTCCTTCCTTTTGATGGCATTTGTGTCTCAGCTGCGTTTTCCAAGTCAGAACATACTTTAAAAAATCATAATTGTTATTATATACAGTAAACTTAGCTTCTCATAAGCTTTAAGCCACTGCTTCTTGAAGGCACAAGATTTCTTTATTTCAGGCTTACGTTGCCTGAATTTCCCTTTCTGAGGGATGCTGGTAAAGTTGAGGATGGTGTGTCCTCCCATAAGTACACGTGCAAATATATTGTCCTCAAACCAAGGGGAAGCATTGGGTTCCTGAAGCCCTCCCTCTGACGGTGCTGGCATCCGTCCACAAATGTTATTGCAAGCAGATTTATTTTTCTCGTTATTTTCTAGGCTGCCCTATTATTTCAACCTTTTCTGTCTTTTTCTTCCTCAACAGCTGCAGTTAGTCTTATGACTATGTTTCTTTCATTAAAAGCCTATACTTAACAAAACCTGGGGTTCCTTGTAATTAGCACGTTGCACACAATTGGGAGGAATGCTGTGGTTAAAGCATGTGTTCTTTATAAAGAACTTTTTATTGTAAACTGCTTATTTTGCTAATTTTGGTTAAGAACTTTAAAAAAAAAAAAAAAATCTTCACAGCCCAGCAGGTCAAAAAGAGAAGTTCTTCTTAAGAACATGAGTGAATACTAAAAGAAGAGGTGGTATGTGCTACTCTGCCAAAATCTCCCTTCATTAATTCTGAACGAATTCTAGGATTGGCTTTGGCCTCATGTGTCTTGTGTCCTCATGAAAAGTCTTTGCCTGGCCTGAAGAGGCTGAGAAATTTATCTCTCTTCCCCTTCTTAAAGCTATTTTGGTAAGGATCAACAGCTCTTCTAAGTGGTTTGTAGATAGCTCTTTCTCTGATGGTTAAGGTGTTGTAAGGTCATTACGATACTGGAATATCCAGGCAAATCCTGCTGTAACATCCAGGGGCATCTTCAGTATAAAGAGGCTCCATCACTAATCCCAAAGAGTCAATGCAATGGTCACTCCCACTGGGGGCTCTAGGTCCAGGCTTCCTGGGTTCAAATTCCACCTCTGCCCCTGCCGTGGTCCTTGGCCAAGACATTTGTGTATAGTGTCCTAGTCTGTAAAATTGGAGTTATCAAAATAGAAATGTATCTCATACAGCCATTATGAAGATCAGATAATTAAAATATAGGTTAAAAAGTGCTTAGAATAATGTCTGACACACAAGTGCCAAGGAAGTGATTTTACTACAGAGCCATGAAGACATAATTAGCACATCTGAGTCTAGCTCCTATAGCTATGGTGTTTATAAATTAAAGAAAGAGATAACAAAGTCAGCAAAAATGTTGCACAGAGTCAATGTATTCAATGCACACCATGGATAACCCCTTATGGCTTCTTCCATGGCCTAGGTATTTTTACTTGGGAAACTGATGTTCTATTCGTCTCACTTATAAAGCAAGAAAGCATCACAGATTGGGCAAAGATGTTACATGCACACAAGCAAGTAATTCACACTGCTCAACTCCTGGGTCACTGCAGACATTATTAAAGGACCAGGCGCTCCATCATATAGAACCAGGGAATAGCCTCAGGCTTCTTTCCAACTACTGGACTCAGACAGTTAAGATGGTAAACAAACATCTCTTTGGAAATTTGTCTATATGATTTCTGACATTTCCTTCCTGCTTCAAAATTCTCTGAGTCTAAGATTATAATTAGGACTTGAAAATATAGTTCCATTTGTTTTTATTAGGAAGTAAAATCACAAGGATATATTACGATTGGCCAAGTAAATCTGACTGGTGTTCACTAGAAGCAAACCCACCACACCTACCTGCAAGGCCATCTTGGCTTTTAAAGTTTGTTCTACCATATGTGTTTGTTCCTTTATTTCATCTACGAACAATGAATATTTAACTTCATGAATAACTTTACTGAGAAAGAGTTTCTATCTTCTAAGGTAGCACAATATGTCTTAGGATAAGTCTGCTGATTAGAGCACTCTTGTATTAGAACCAATTAACTTCTATTGCTCTTTAATCTGCCTTCCAGATTATTATCAACTAAGATTGAATTTACAGAGATTGCTCATCATTGTGGACAGCTCTTTTGTTCTCTCTGATGTCTCATTGCCAAATTAATTACCCACAGGCCTTTAAAATTTCCTTCTACTGCTGTATTTTTTTTTTAATTCTTTATTATTTCAGTTGTCTTACTATGAGTTCTATCTAATTTGTTGATTGCTGTCCTGTAAAGTGTGGTATTCCTCTTTTCTACACTTGGTAAGTATTACCTTACCTCTTCTTGTCTTATTATAACAAGGACTTATTTGGAGGAAAACTACTTTATTCTCTACCTGATTTCCTCTCTCTCTCTGTCATGGTGGGGAGACAGAATCCTACTCTGTTACCTAGGCTGGAGTACAGTAGCATCATCAGACCTCTCCATAATTTCCAACTCCTGGACTCAAGCCATTCTCCTGCCTCAGCCTACTGAGTAATTGAGACTACCGGTACCTGCCACAAAGCCCAGCTAAATTTTTTTCTATTTTTTTAGTAGAGACAAAATAATGCTATGTTGTTTAGGCTGGTCCCTCACTCTTGGCCTAAACAAATTCTCCCACCTTCACCTCCCAAAGTGCTGAGATTACAGGCGTGAGCCATTGTGCCCAGCCTTCCTACCTGATTTATTTTCTCTTTTTTTCTGAATTAATGATCTTTATTTACACGATCTTCCACCTGATTTTTTAAACAAATAATTCACACTAGTCGTTAGCAACATTATCGAATTGTTGAGAACTAAAGAAGGTTATCTACAACAAATGGGGACCCAATTTAGCAGGAGGGTCTACT
Organism: Loris lydekkerianus; assembly: GCA_963574355.1. Classification (NCBI taxonomy): domain Eukaryota; kingdom Metazoa; phylum Chordata; class Mammalia; order Primates; family Lorisidae; genus Loris; species Loris lydekkerianus. Next base: position 43,977 of record CAUYPK010088339.1, on the reverse strand, counting down.
ATGCTGAATATTGACTTTATACAAGGTGTGGTACCTGGTTCTATTCTCAACCACAAGGCTGTTCCACATCCAGGGCTCAGTTGTTGGGAGGGATCATGCTCCTTTATGGGCCATTTATACCTAGTTCCCTCCTTCTGATGGAAGCTACCAGTAGAACCAGAGGTATTCACAAATGGAATTAACAATGTTGTATACAAACAGTTATTAACAGTATGTGGGCAGTGCCTGTGGCCCCATATACTGGAGATGGCAGGTTCAAACTTGGCCCTGGCCAAAAACTGCAAAAAAAAAAAAAAAGAAAGAAAGAAAGAAAGAAAGAAAGAAAGAAAGAAAGAAAGAAAGAAAGAAAGAAAAAAGAAAACAGTATCACTACTAGATCGCCATTTCAACTTCTACTACCAGTACCGCTTGCCATTAAAGAATCCTTGATTAATGCCAGGGTCCATATTAAGATCTTTATAGTTAACGTTCTTATTTAATATACCAATAATTGCGTAAGGTAAGTACTATTATTCACTTTTGCCATAAAATAGAGAAAAACAACACAGAAAACTAAAATTCAGATGTAAAATGAGTTTGCAAATTGAACCCATGATCATTTGTCAGGCAAGATGTTTTAGACAATTTTTTGCTGAGGAGACGTTGTTGAAAGTAAAGGTTTAAAAATACTGGCAGTTAGTTCTCGGATGTTAAAATGTTTTGTTTGACTAGAATCTGAGCTCTGCAGAGCTTGGAGCCAATACATCATTGCCTTCTCTAATGGTAGATTACTCAAAAGTGCCAAAGCGAGAGAAAAGTCAAGGATGGGATGACTGGAAATTCATTGTGTTTAACCACTACAGTGCACCAGCTCAGTTTAGACATTGCTTAAATATGGGCGGCACCTGTGGCTCAAAGGCGTAAGGCACTGGTCCCATATGCTGGAGGTGGCGGGTTCAAACAAAAAATCAGTCAGGGGTCCTCAAACTTTTTAAACAGGGGGCCAGTTCACTGTTCCTCAGACTGTTGGAGGGCTGGACTACAGTTAAAAACAAAACAAAACAAACAAACAAAAAAACTGTGAACAAATTCCTATGCACACTGCACGTATCTTATTTTGAAGTAAAAAAACAAAACAGGAACAAATACAATCACACTGCTGCATGTGGCCCGCGGGCCGCGGTTTGAGGACCCCTGGAAGAACCCGTATGACAAGAATGACTGCGACTTTACAGGGGAAGCTGAGCTGTTTCATTCACTCTTTTTTCCTCTTGATGATGAACTTGTCTTCTCTTCCCATCTCCTTGAAAGAGAAAATTTCCCCTCTGTGTTGCCATGTAAAGATCTGTGCACGTGTTGTTTAGAAACCGTCAACGTTTGTGGTTAATCATAGTCTTGTACATTCATACATGCCTTCTGTATAATTATACTGACTTTGCGAGAATTCAGACTTATTCTGGGAATAGAAGAAAATCCTATGTTGCAAAGATATATTTCCATGAATTCATACTGCAGTTTTAATAGGTCTGAAAAAAAAGTTTTGCTGCCTTAAAGATTTTCTCTTTCTTTCTCCTTCCTTCCTTCCTTCCTTCTTTCCTGCCTTCCTTCCTCCCTCCATCCCTCCTTTCCTTCCTTCCTTCCTTCTCTTCCCTTTCCTTTCTTCCTTCTTTCCTTCCTTCCTTCCTTCCTTCCTTCCTTTCTTTCTTTCTTTTTTTGTAGAGACAGTCTCACTTTGTCACCCTGGGTAGAGCGCCATGGCATCACACAGCTCACAGCAACCTCCAACTCCTGGGCTTAGGCAATTCTCTTGTCTCGGCCTCCTGAGTAGCTGGGACTACAGGCGCTCACCACAACGCCTGGCTATTTTGTTGTTGCAGTTTGGCCAGGGCCGGGTTCAAAGGCACCACCCTCAGTATATGGGGCCAGCGCCCTACCCACTGAGCCACAGGTGCTTCCCATTCCTTAAAGATTTTCAATATGGCTGGAGCTAGGACATTTGAAGTGGCATCAGTAAAGAGTCAGAGGGAATTTTTCAATATGTTATCTGTGTGTTTTATGTTTAATATATCCATTTGTGTGGCATTTGTACCACTTCTTACAATATGTCTTATCTCTCATAATAAATTGCAAGCAGAGATATCTAATGTGTTAATCATTCTGACAATAAAAACTAATTCTGTCACTGTAACAGGGACCTGTAAACTATTAAGACAATTCCCAAGAAGCCACTCCAGGTGTATGTTTGGTGTATGGTTAGGTTTGCTGAACTGTTTGGACCAAACGGGTATTTCCAGTGATATTGAGTAAAAGGTATTTGATTATAAGAAAGGAATCAAAATTATTAACTTATGTTGGTGATGACATCATGGGAGAGAAGGCCGCACAGGGAAACACAACTATATCTGAGCATGAGCTGCAGAAGTATCACTTTTGTGTTAACTGCCAAGTTCTCACATGAGTTTCTGATTCAGAGAAGAGCCAATATACGAAATTTTTACTCTGTCTTTTCATTTCACCAATAAAAACAAAGCCAAGCTTTCATGGTGATTTTTTTGCATGACCCAGCCCTGCTTTGTATAACCCTGTTTTGCACTAACTGGCATTCCTTGAAAGCCTATATGATAAAACTGGGCTTAATATTCTAAATGACTGACAAGTCAAACAGAGAAGGAGTCATGACTTCTGAGGTCCAAAGAAACAATTGTGGAAGACTAGTGCTTGTAATCACTAAAACTTTCTTCGAAATTCAGCTCTGCTGCCATTCATTAGCTGACTTAAACTTCTCTGGGTCTCAGTTTACCCATTTGTGCAGTAAGAAAGATTATACCCATCTCACAGGATGGTTGTGTAGATTCAGTGAAACTATCACTGCAAAAATTTTATCTGGCACATCGTGGCTTCTCACTAAATGCTTACCTCCCCCATCTCTATGGAATTTACTTTCAAAGTATTTTTTAAAAAGAGAGAGATTAGATACAGAAAAATGGAGAATCAAACTAAATGCTGAAAAATCTTAATTTTAATCATTGTAGCTGAGAAATCAATTACCTTTTAGAGAGAAAGAAATAAAATTAAAACATAAGGGGTACTTCAATGTATCAGAAACGTGATCTTTGGAAAGGCTGAAGTTCTTTCTAGAAGTATCCAAATTTTAACTCATGTTTGAAAACCCAATGGATCAAATTATTGCCATAAAGTATTTGTAAATACTCTTTGTGAGAACTGAATAAGAGTGTGTGTGTGCCTGTGTGTGTATGAGAGAGAGCAAGAGCTTTAGTACCAGGAAACAATATTACGACAGGCCAGGCTTACGCTCAAATGGCAGTTAACTTCTGAGCCAACTGGCAGGCTATAATCAAATGGGCTTACTGTCCAGTACTGTGCTGCAGCAAACAGATTTCATGGTGATGACTCAAGTGCTGATCTCTAGTTTATTCTTCCTTTCCTCATTTTCTGAGACTAATTTTAAGGATTCTGCATCTTTGGTGTATGATTGCTATTATCTTGGCAAACAGAAAGTGGGGAATATTAACCTGATATTCTGCTCAAATATCATTTATTAAAGAACACAAATAGATACACTTAATGCAGTATACAGTAACTTTCTAACAGCAATTATTTTCCAAAGAGTGGTTATGTGCGTATACATGTCATAAAAATACAACAGAACCTCTGTAAGTTGACCACCCAAGGGACTGTAACAAACTGGTCAACATCCAGAGGTGGTCAACATAAGGAACTAGGCCTACTGTACTGATGTGTACATGGGTGTAAGTTTCGTCTATGAAAATCAGGTCAACTTAAAGAGATGTCATTGTTGGGAGGTGACCAGCTATGGAAGTTCTACTGTATATTCATACAAATATATGCAAACAAAATTACAATATGTGCATAGCTCTGCCATAGGTCCAGACATAGATATCCAGGCAGCATATGGATACTTTTTTTTTTTTTTTTTTTTTTTTTTTTGTAGTTTCTGGCCGGGGCCGAGTTTGAACCCACCACCTCTGGTATATGGGGCCAGCGCCTTACTCCTTTGAGCCACAGGCGCCATGGATAATTTTTTATGAGTGACACTTGATGTATAAAGAAACTAGAAATCTCTGAGCTACAGTATATTTGGCAAAGATCACACAGCCAAACCATCTCATGATATTTTAATATACCATCCTGCTTTGGCTCCCTTTGAAAAAAGATAACCTGCCAAGTGCTGTTCATTTTCAGCTCAATTTATTCCGTGACAGTTATCTGTAACAACCATGATTTCATAAATCATAGGTTTATTCACAAGTAATTGTAATAGCTTAAAAAATGATGCCATGTTTCCAATTTGATTAGCACCAATGAGATTACAGCCCATGAATAAAGTAAATATTTTGAGATATCCTTAGGTATCAATTTTCTATCCCATTTCTGAGAAGCAGACATAACAAAAGATCCTCAGAATTTCTAACATAAGCCCTTTGTTACTCATTTCCTAACCCACTGGGACCCCAACCTGGTCATCTAGTGTTATTTTCATGCAAGTGCCATTCACAAGATGTTATAAATCCACCCCTTCTGTTGAGTTGCAACTATGTGAGCCACACCTTAGAAACTTTATATCAGTTACCTTTAATTTACAGGGAAAGACTCTAAGAAAGAAATTGCAATTTCTCTGCAAATTCCAGATGAAAAATATGTAAAGGCTCACAGAGGTGAATACCCTTACTAAAAAGATAAAAAGTTAGTGGAGAAATAAGCTTTAAACTCATATCTCTAGACTTCAAAATGTATATATTCTATTTCCTTTACTGAAAAAGATGCATGTTTTATTAACGTAAAATACCCCATATTGATTGTCATTATGTTAGAGTTACAAATCTTGATTCTGTTGATTGATTGATTGATTGATTGAGCATCATCTGAATGGCTTGAAAAGATTAGCATTGTTTTTCTCCCCCCCTTCCAGCAACAGACATCACCAATAAACACAAAATAATCTTGCAGCACTAGAGGGAATTACATTTGTAAGAGGCATGCTTAATCTCCTCTAAAAAATTAGAATATTAATACCTGAAAATAACCACCCCTCAATTTTGGTCAGATTTGTGTATATCTTATTTCTGTGATTCCCCCCCAAAGAGAATGATTACAATCTCTTTTTCAATTCCTAAAGGAAAAATTAAATCTCACAAATATTCAAATGTTAAGGTATTTTCAATGTCCAATGTTCAAATATTAAAGTATTTTTATCTCTGAAAAAATGTTACAGTTGAATGGAAGGTTTATTTGGTGTTATTGAATTATCATTCGGGTGATGAGACAATTCTACAGAGATGCAAAGAATATAGTAAGTGAAAATTAGATCCAGCTTTTAATATTGTTTCCAAGCTAAATCTCAGTAAAGGATGAGTTTGTTTTTTGGATGCTACACCCAGCAGTTTAGTTGAATCTCTACCCAAATAGAAATTTAATAGTGCTTATTTCATGCTCGTATGGTCAGGTTTTTGGTCCAATTTGTTTGTAATGAGTTAGAATAACTGATATGCTAATCGATGTTAGTTAATTAAAAGTGGAGTTTCCATTTAGTTATAAAACGCATTAGGGTGCTGAATGCATTGCAAGCGAGATGACCTGATTCACACATTTGGACTCCCAAAATGAGAAGGAGTGGCAGAAAATCTTTCTGATGTGCTGCTCAAAGTGCCAGTCAGAGTCTTCTGGAAATAGATCTGGCCTGAGAATCAGAAGACCTAGACGCTAATCCTTACTCTATTGCTAGTTCACTCTGAAGCTAGAAGGTTGGCTATTAAATCCTCAAAGATTCAATTTCCTAAGAACAAAGAAGGGAATAGGATCAGAGAATACCCAGGCATACTTCATAATCCCATGGCCAAAATGAATTCAATTTAATTTAATATCTTATTTTATTTTATTTTATTCCAGACAGAGTCTCACTCTGTCATCCTGGATAGAGTGCAATGGCGTCATCATAGCTCACAGCAACCTCAAACTCAAGAGACCTTCCTGCCTCAGCCTCCCAAGTAGCTGGGATTAGAGGCACCAGCTGCAGCATCTGACTAGTTTTTCTGTCTTTGGTAGAAACGGGTCTTTCTCTTGATCAGGCTGGTTTCTAAGTCTGGAGTTCAAGCAATCCGCCTGGCTGTCATGGCTGAAATGTGAAGCTCAGCCGTATTCCAGCTCTTAGAATATTCAATACCTCTGATTATCATAATTAGGATGCGTTGAGGGAAGATGTGATACGTCTATGGCATTGATGCTCAACTAAAGGTAAAGAAAAAAAGCATATATGATCATGGTTATAAGATATTAGAAGGGGAGACCAGGGAGATAGAATTTGGAAAGGAGGGGACGAGAAGGATGTTCCAGAGAAAGGAAGGAAGAAGGGATAGTGGGTATGCATTTTAGTAAGATTGTAAAATTATCAAATCATCAAACTCTTGAAAATGTAAATAAATGAGAAAACAAAGACAAAAATCCATAAATTACAGGCACTGAAACATAACCTAGTGGCGCTTTTACCAAAACCTTATCCACAGGGCTCTGTTAGTGGGTGTTGAGTAAACATATTTGTCATGATTGACTGAATTTTGGGAAAGATATCAGTTAAACAGAACCATACACAGAAAGTAGAGCCAACCCATAGCTTTCAGAATGTTAGTGTGAATCTTTGTGGCTTTCCCCCAGAGATTTATTTCTGTTTTTTTATTTTTTAGACTTTTTTAGGGGAGAGGGAATGATGTTTGGAGATCACACAGGACCACGGTTCTGTGGAATAAACTGTAGGAAGCAATGGAGTGATGAAATGAGTGAAGACCCTTATCTTAGGAACCTAGATGGAATCTCACTCCTGTCACTTTACCATGCCACTTAAATTAACCTTTGAGAAACTAGGAGTGGAGAAGATGACCCCTATTTTGAAGACGATCTCCCTTGTTTTGAGAACAAGGGACCATACAGGAAAAACTACCAGCAGGGGATGGAGGGACAATAAATTGATGGTAACAATACGAACAATTCCAGGCACTCGGGTAAAACGTTACCTTCCCGTGTGGAACTGCAAAGCAGATGAAACTGCGTATCTTCCCCCATTCTCTATCTGAAATCCATTTGTTGTGAAACATCAAAGACTGATTCCCATATGTGGAACACTGTGGAAGCAATTTGTTGTTGCTGATTGCTTCCTTCTTGAAACAGAATTAGAAGAAAACAGGATGAAAAAAGCTAAGGGGACTCTGATGCCCCAGAAGAAGAAACTGCATAAAATTGAGGGGGTGGGTAGAAATACTCATCCGGAGGTTAATGCTATTACAAGTTAACTAATTCTTTCTCGAGGATGGATATCATTTGCAGTGAAGCCTCTGCCAACTGTTATAAAATGTCAGGATATCTGGACCTGTCATTGAAACAAACCAATGAGAATAGGCCATTTCCTGCGGGGGGCGGGGGGCGGGGGGCATAATTAAAACCAGAGATGTTTTCTCAGATAATCCATCTATACATCATGGTAATAAAATGACCAACAAGACAGAAGCTCAGTGACATTCTTTCACAAGGTCAGCTGTATCCTGGCAACCAAAATATCTTAACTCGAATGAAAAGAAAAGCAGCCTGTGGTTCCAAGACACAAGAAGACGATCCCACTGTCTGGTTCTCTTTTCCCAGGAGGGAAGGTGATGGGCTGATGGCCATGGGAGCTTTATATATGACCATAATTACTTCAGTTGGCTTTTATTTGCATGACAGAATCAATAGAAATCAAGAATTCAGATGTCCCTCGGCTCTTTCCTCATTCTAACAACTAATACACGAGGAAATTCTGAGGTCCATTACACTCACATCCAGGTTTGATCTGTACCTTGCTGTGGGAGGTTCAACAGATCAGCTTAAATTCGAGAGAGAGGAAAGTGTGGCAGAGATACAAGTACTTTTCATTCAACTCTTCAGATGTATAATGAAAATCACCATTTTCCATGATAGTACTTAGAACAGCGGTTCTCAACCTGTGGGTCTGTATTAAAGGAACTGTATTAAAGAACCGCAGAATTAGGAGGGTTGAGAACCACTGACCTAGAAGTTGTTGTAACATGCACCATTTCAGCAACTATCCTGTCCTATAATCTTAGCAAAAAAGTGCTCTTTCATGCTCAGACAAGAGTCAAAGTTCTCTTTTCCTTCCTGTGGGATTTTTCTATGCACCTTAAATTTGCACTTTTATAACAACTGACAGTGCCTTGACTCAAAAGAGATTTAAATATTTAAAATAAAAATACATTTTATCAAAAAGGCATTTTCCCCCTTTTCTCTGTAAAGCATGAGAGCACAAAGTTGTTATAATTACCATTAAAAGATCTGCGTTTCTGGTAAAACCAAATGTCATGGAATGTTTTGTAAAGATTTATGGAAAGATGCGTCTACATGTGTATGTACGTATGCATGTATGTTGAATGGTATTCATCTTCACAATGGGTCTAGTAATCTTTGCCCAACTAATTGTGATGGATGGTGGTGGAAGTTCAAAGGGCTACACTAGGGGAAGTTTTGAATGGGGTGCTAATACTAGTGTTACTGTTACAGCAGACGCTCTCGGTTCTCTGCCTATGTTCCAGTGATTCCCTTTACCTGGTCTGTGCACATCAGTTCCAAGTGCTCCTTCACCCTCATCAGCTCTCACCTGTGCTTCTTGGTAGGCTGTCTTCCCTCAGGCTATCTATCAGTGGCTACCTTTCCTCAAATATTTTGGGGAAGTCCTCAATCAATAAGAGATGGATATAGCCAATTATCTTACCATCTGCTTGGGGTGATTCTAATTTTTCCAGGGAGCCCGTTACCTACACCCCTATATGTAGTGCCTACTGTCTCTAGGGCTCCCGTGTAGGACTGAGCTAACACCTCCCTTCCTAGGACTCTGTTTAATATCATACCTTCATGTGGCCTTCCTTTTTCTTCCCATTTCCCACTTTCCTATCATTTTTCTTCTAAAAATATTTATTGATTTAATTATATTCACATCTCTTTTTTTTCCTCGATACCTACTTCTGATCTATACTTGAAGAAAAGATGGAAATAGTTTGGACCTGACTGGGGGCGGCTAAAGACAGGCTAGGCAGAAAAACTGATCATACTCCATGCAGAAGACCCAGAAATCATCAAGCAGGCAGAAATGCATTGCAGGAGAAAGTATCACATAGACGTTCACTAGATGGATAAAGAGCATAAAATGGATAGAAATGACTACATTGATTAGAGCATTGGTAATTCGTAACGGTGCCAAGTGCAACGGCTCACACCTGTAATCTCAGCACTTTGGGATCAAGAGGCTGGAAGAGGAGGATGGTTAGAGAACTTGAGTTTGAGACCAACCTGAGCAATGTTGCAAGATCCTGTTACAACAAACCCTTCTAAAAATTAGCCAGAAATGATTGTGCACACCTGTAGTTCCAACTATTCCAGGGCCTTAGGCAGGAGGACCCCTTGAGCACAGGAGTTCTGGGTTGCTGTGAACTATGATCAGATCAGGGCAGGGTGGCCTGAGTGACAAAGCAAAAGAATGTTTCAAACAAAAATAAAAAAAAGAAAAAGAAATTCACAATTGTTAAAACATCTAGAATTGATTGAAGCTGAGTTTGTGTTAGGTGCTGCTGTCTTAGGAGCATTTCTGCACTGAAATAGGAACTATTGTTTTTCCATTTTATGCATTTACTCATGTAGAATCAGAGGCTTACCAGTGTTTTATGACTTACTGAAGTTCACTTAGTTGTGAACTTGGGATTTATTACTTATATTTATCTGACTTCTAACACTATAAGCTTATCCATCATATTGTAAGATTTACTTAACAGTCTAAACTTGTACCTGAATCAAAATCAACAGATAAGGTGAGAGACTTGTCTGATACGATCAAGCTGATTTGATAACTGCTTGTAGCAAATTCCGTATTTTAATGCACTTCTCTGTGTCTCTCTTGCATGTCTTTGAGCTCACAGAAACGCAGGAGGGAGGTTAGTTAAAGTCCCTGGTAGCAGAACCCTTTCGTCCTTCACTTTCAGTAAATCTTCTCCCATCTCTCACCACCACTGCCCTACCTTTCAAACCTCAGCAATGTTAAGTGGTAGACTCAAGGTCATATAAGCTAACAAAGGCAATTTTTGTCTTCTGTCTTTAAGCCTGGGTAGATTTCTTTCCAACAATATTGTGAAAATTTAGTGAGTCAGATCGAAATCCTGGGAAAAATCAGAATTGGTTTAGAGTTAGACTGCTATCCAAACATGCATGTCCAGTGGAGCTGCCAAACCAACCTTCCATAAACTTCAACTTTCTGAAGGAATATTGAGAGTCAGCTTTCTTCATCATCTGCCTACCAGCTCTCTGCCCTTTGGACTCAGCTTTATTTTGAAATGCTAATTTAGAGTGCTTCAACTAGATGTTAGCTGAAAAATTATTAGTAAGTACTTCTCAGGCTCAAGTGTAATAGGCCCCATAGAAGACACAAAATTGTTTACTCAACATTTTTAAATGTGTCGTAAATGAACTAATTGCTTTTCCTGGGTGCTCTGCCAGATCCATGGCTTCATCCACACGCTGGAGATTAGGGATACCAACATTAGCCACTGACACATTGATAGCTGCTGGTGATAAAATAACGGGAAGTACAACCTCAAAATCCTAGAGTAAAACAAGCGAGGGCTTTTGGGAAAAACAAAACTGTCCATAAAGATACACTGCAACATAGCACAGAATAGGGATAAAGGAGATGAGAACAGCGTGCTCTACGCAGGGCCTCTCTGTGCCAGGAATCATTTTAGGCATTACCTGTGAATTATCTCAATACTGAGATACTAAAGAAAGTATTAGGTAGATACTATTCTCACCATTTTACAGGGAAGGAAAACAACGCCCTTAGTTCAAAAACCTTCACTGGGGTCACAAGTCTAGGATAAGGGTAAATGCAGAGACATAAAACCCAGCCAGCCTCACTCATGGCCTAGACCCTGCTCCAGGTGGTAATGATGTTGTTTATAATCATGAACCACAAATTTCTTGTGTGTTTTGAAAGAAACAGTTGATTTTTCGACATATTCACATTTCAGGAAAGAGGATAAGTATCTATTACAGGAAAAAATTCCACTTTTCATAAAGGGAAAAAAAAAACAAAACAAACAAAAAAAAAACTTTGTCAAATGACTGTTAGAAGCTTTATGTATCCCAAATGGGAAACAAATAAACAAAAGCTGATATGAAACAGCTACGATGAGATGACGCAGGCCCAGCTCCAGAACCTGTCCACATTCCACATGGTGGCACCATCTCCATCTGCTCTTGATGACCATTCGTAAGCCAAGTGGGTAAACCCTGCCTTTTTCTCCTGAAATATCCTTCTTGTCTAGGAAGGCTAGATTCTGAGCAGCTTCAGCCAAACAGCAATCACTTCCTTTGCTGGTGAATGGAATTTAATTAGACTAGCAAATGAAACCAAAGTCACACAAAGGGTATGCTTAACAAGAAACCTTGATGCAACTGTTCACATTGGTCAGACTTAGAATAATGCAATGCTATTTTTATTTCAACTTGGCTTTCTGCAGAAAACTTTCAGAGGCTTGTGATGAGGGCCAATTGTCAACAGATGGTCAGTCTTCCATCCGTGGATAGGACTCAGTGCTGTGTCCTGGAGACCTGAGAAGGTCTCTACCCAACTGTCCCAATCCATTGTGGGATTCACTTCCTCTTCTGATAAAATAACAACGGAGGGTGATACAGCTCACAGGCCTCTTTCCTTCCTTTTGTCCCCTGCTATCAGGCCCACAGCCCCATCACAAAGTCCACTGTTGATTTATTAATTTAACACTCATTGCATTTTCATTCCACACTCATCGTAGTGCTAGTCAAGGTGAGGATAATAGGAACAAGTTACAGACATACATTTAAGAAGTTTGCACAAAACAGAGGGAAAGAATTAAGTTAAGCCAAGATTCTAAAAATTAACTGATGCCTCCTAGTTCCTTATTGATCAGTCATTAAGAGTCTTTACTTCTGCACAATGTCACTTTAATCACTAATGTATTCTTGTTCCTAATACTCTGGGCTATGACCAGTCCTTACTTGGACTACTGTCATCATTCTTACCATATATATTTTTTGTTTCTTTGTTTTATTAAATTTTTAATTGAATTATAAGATGCATAGTTAAAGGGAATTAATCCCAATTGTTCAACCCAATGAATTATTCCAATGTAAACTCCCAAGTGTCCTACTTTTCCCTGGACCAAGAAATAGAATATCGCCAGTACCCAGAAGCCACCTCCCCCAAACAATTTCCATTATGCTTCCAAAGACAACCAGTGTTCTGATTCCAAACACTACAGACTTGGATTCAAAACTTATACAAATGAAATTACACAGTAGGTATTCTTGCCCATCTGGCTTCTGTCATTCGATATCACATTTGCCCAATTTCCCAATGCTGTGTATAGAAGTAATCTGTTTATTCTCATTGCTACAAAGTATTGCATTATGTGAATATCACATAATTATTTAGTCTACCCTTGATGATATTTAATTTGACTTGGTGTTATATCAGAGATAATATAAATAATGTCGCTATCAATTCCTTGCACATCTCTTTTGGTACATACATACATGTATTATTATTATTATTTTTTTATTTTATTTTTTTTTGAGACAGAGTCTCAAGCTGTCACCCTGGGTAGAGTGCTGTGGTGCCACAACTCACAGCAACCTCAAAACTCTTGGGCATAAGTGATTCTCTTACCTCAGGCTCCCAAGTAGCTGGGACTACAGGCACCTGCCACACACCCGGCTATTTTGTTGTTGTTGTTGTAGTTGTCATTGTTTTAGCTGGCCCTGGACAGGTTTGAAGCTGCCAGCCTTAGTGCATGTGGCCGGCACCCTACCCACTGAACTACAGGCGCCACCCCACGCATGTATTTTTGTTGGGTAACATTCCTAGGAGTGGGCTTCATGAGTCACCTGGTTACACGCACATTCAGCTTTAATAGTTTGGAGATTCGGTGTCTATTGTTTAAATTCCTATTAGCAGTACAGGAGAAATTTCCCCCTTCCTTTTCTTAATTTTTTAAATTATTTTTATTTATTATTTATTTATTTATTATTAAATTATAGCTGTGTACATTAATGCAATCATGGGGCACCATGCACTGGTTTTATATACCATTTGACATATTTTCATTATACTGGTTAACATAGCCCTCCTGGCATTTTCTTAGTTATTGTGTTGATTGGTGGGATCACACCTACGGTGCATCTTACAAGGGTACATGTGAAACTTACTGGATGTAGAGTGCAGGAGAAATTTTAACAGCCACATTATTTCAGGAAAAAAACCTTTTTTCTTATTTTTTTTTTATTTTATAAATTGAAAATATCTGTCATTTGATGCCACTTCTTAGTTTTACATAGCTGCTCCTTACCCTTTGGATAAAGCTCAAAATCCTCTGATACCCCCAAAGCCTCAAAGATCTGGTCTCACTTGCCTTTCCAGACTAATCTTGGACTTCCCTGCTCCTGGCTGCCTCCTCTCTAAACATACAGAACCTCTTCCAATTCCACGTGAGTACTGAATTCTCACCCACTCAGCTCACACTTACCTCCCCGGAAAGGTAAGTGTTCCCAGACCCCCCTGTTGTAGGTGGCATCCTCCTACCTCCTTACTCCTGACTTTACCTACCCAGAGGCTCGGCTAGATACTCCCTTCACCACACAAGTCAGTGCCAGAATCCCTATCATTTCCTTGTGTTACTGTCTTTTTCACTAGAATTTAAATTCCAAAAGAACTTGTCTACTGTCTGTCTTCCCCACTCAAATTTACAGTTCCAAAGACATGGGATTTTCCAACTCATTCTCTTCTGTGTTTTTAGTATCCACCACTCGTCTTAAAATCAAGTGGACACACAAAGTTGTTAAATAAGTGATTGTGTAAAAGAAGAAGCCTTAGCATATTTACACATTTTCTCCTCTCCTCAAATTGATCTTTCACTCTGTCAATAAATAGATGACTTGTCTTCACCTTGGATGTCTCAGCCTAAATACGATTTCCATAGGGACACTGCCTTTTTACTAGCTAAGTTTATATTCCCTTGTAGATGATATAACTATGTCCTTTAAGCTTTACCTTCATAGCAATTCACATACTCTTAGAATATCAAACTATGATTTGTAATTTTGGTTTGTCATTCATGTTGATCTTTATCCTGTAAGTTCTAAAAGGGCCTGGAAAACTGTTTGGTTCACCGTTATATCCCTTGTTCTAGAACACTGTGCATACCTAGTGGACCCACTAATTCACAGAGGCAAGTACTCAATTACTGATAGCAGAGAGAAATCGTTTTCGAGTATCTAGTGTCCTGTACACATAAAGAAGACATAATCCGGATCAAGTAGCTAAAACCTGGGGACATATTCATAATGGTCATAGTAAATAAGGTTTAATACCATGAGAGATTTTCACAGGCACAAATACTCCAGGATAAAAACCCAGACATGTGAAGTGGTAATACAGAGAAGAGAACTGTATGTTTGGGCAAGAGTGACAAGACCAATTTAAGCACATGAGATTTTGTATTATTTTCTTACCATTTCTTTTTCTATTTTTTTTTAATTTTTAATGATTATGGATACATTCATATTTGTGGTATACATCTGACATTTTGATACAAGAAAATAATGTGTAATGGCCAACTCAGGGTAATTAATGGATCCCATCACCTCAAACATTTATCCTTTCTTTGCATCAGGAACATTCCAATTCTACTCTTTTAGCTATTTTGCAATATAATAATTTTTTTTTTTTTTTTTGAGACAGAGCCTCAAGCTATTACACTGGGTAGAGTGCAATGGCATCACAGCTCACAGCAAACCTCCAACTCCTGGGCTTAAGCGATTCCCCTGCCTCCACCTCCCAAGTAGCTGGGACTACAGGCACCTGACACAACACTGGGCTATTTTGAGGTTGCAGCCATTATTATTGTTTGGCGGGCCCAGGCTGGATTCAAACCCGCCAGCTCAGGTATATGTGGCTGGCGCCTTACTGCTTGAGCCACAGGGGCCAAGCCTGTAATATAATAAATTATTGTTAACTACAGTCACTCTATTATTCTACCAAACATATTGTATCTTATATCTAAATGTATTTCTGAACCGATTTACCATCCGCTCTTTATCTCTCCCTCCCCACTCACCCTTCCCAGCCTCTAGTTGCCATCATTCTACTCTCCAGCCCCATAAGTTTAATTTTTTAGCTCTCCCATATGAGTGGATATGCAATACTTGTTTTTTGTTTCTTAGTTTATTTCACTTTACGTAAGGTCCTCCAGTGCCATCCATTTTGATAGAAATGACAGGATTTGATTACTTTTATGGATGAATAACGTTCCATTGTGTACATATCTACCACACTCCCTTGGTCCATTTCTCTGCTGATGGACACTTGGGCTGATTTCATACCTTGGCTATTGTGAATAGTGCTGCAATAAACATGAGAGGGCACATACGTCTTTGATACGCTGATTGTCTTTCTTTTGAGAGTATATACAGCAGTCGGATGGCTGGGTGATATGGAGGCCAGGTTTTATTTATTTGAGGAACCTTCATACTGTTCTCCATAGTGGTTGCACTAATTTGGATTCCCTCCAACAGCATATGAGGCTCCCCTTTCTCCACATCCTCACTAGCATTTTTTATTACCTGTCTTTTTGATGAAAGCCCTTTCACTGGGGTGAGATAATATCTCATTGTAGTTTTGATTTGCATTTCTCTGATGACTAATGGTGTTGAGCATTTTTTTCACATACATTTTTCTCATTTGTATGTCTTCTTCAGGGCAATGCCTCTCCAAATCCTTTGGCCCTTTTTATAATCAAATTATTTGATGTTTCCCTAAGTTGTTGAAACTCCTTATATATTATAGTTACTAATCACTTGTCAGATGGGTAGTTTGCAAATACAGGACAATGTCTATAGTTGACAACATCCTTATATTGACCACCTCCTTAGTTGACCTAATTTTTTCACAGAGCAGATGTGCACAACATGTACATATCAGTATAACAGGCCTAGTTCCTTATGCTGACCATCTCCTTCTGTTGACAAGTTTGTTACAGTCCCTTGAGTGGGCAACTTGCAGAGCTCCTACTATATGTTCTCCTTTTCTGTGGGTTGCCTCTTCACCTTCTGCTTTTGCTGTGCAGAACCTTTTAGCTTGATATGGTCCCATTGTCCAATTTTGCTTTGGCTGCCTGTGCTTTGGGGGTATTACTCAAGAAAACCTTGCTCAGACCACCATTCTAAAGTGTTTCACCAATATTTTCTATCAGTAGTTTTACAGTTTCGGGTGTTTTTATGTTTTTATTGACGTTTTTAATATATCTTGAATTTATTTTTGTATATGGAGAGAGAGAAGGATCTGGTTTCATCCTTATGCTTATGTCTATCCAGTTTTCCCTGCACCATTTATTGAAGTGATTGTCCATCCCCAATGTCTATCCTTGGCACCTTGGTCAAAGGCAAGTTCACCGTAGACATGTGGATTTATTTCTGGAGTCTCTATTGTGTTCCATTGGTCTATATATCTGTTTTGGTTACTGTAGCCCTGTAGTATAATTTGAAGTTCAGGTAATGTGATTCTTCCATTTGATTTTTTTACACAAGATGGCTTTGGTTGTTCTGGATCTTTGGAGGTGCCATACAAATTCAGGATTATCCTTTCTATTTCTTTGAAAATTGTCAATGATATTTTGATGAGGATTACACGGAATCTATAAAATGCTTTGGGTAGTATGGATATTTTAATAATAATGATTCTTCCAATCAATTAACAGGGAATAGTTGCCATGTTTGTGTGTGTCCTCTTCACTTTCTTTCACAATGTTTTATAGTTTTTATTGTATAGAACTTTCACTTCTTTGGTTAAGTTAATTCTTAGGTATTTTATTTCATTTGCAACTATTGTAAATGGGGATTATTTTTTGGTTTCTTTTTCAGATTGTTCTCTGTTGGCATATAGAAATGCTTCTGAGTTTTGTATCCTATGACTTCATTAAATTTGTTTATCAGTTCTAATAGATTTTTGGTAGCATTTTTAGGTTTTTCTAAATATAAGAATATTCATATACAAGCAAGGATAACAGGTTTCTTCCTTTCCAATTTGTATGCCTTTTATAATGCTCTCTTGTTTAATTGCTTGATTAGGACTTCCAGTACTCCCATTTCTTTTCTTGTAACCAAATACATTTTTCTGTAAGGTTTTCCTTTGTCACTGTCCTCTCCAGAATGACTAACAGCATTTAAAAAATTTCTAGGAATTTATATCAAACTGTGTGTGCTCCCAAAACACTAATTCATAGATAGCAAAGCATGTTCCAAAGTAGACAATTGGAATGGCTGGAAATGACTTAGCAAAAATTAAAAAAATGAAAGGGTATTGGGAAGATACACACACACACACACACACACACACACACACACACGCACATACATGCACACACATGGGTTCTTTTCACATTTCAAATTACTTTATGTGGAAGAACAAAAAATAATATTAACTAACATTTATTGAGTGTTTACATACCATGTATTGTTTTCAGATTAGTGCTATCCATGTCTCTCTCTCTATTTATCTAATGTGTAGAGAGTTGAATTTGGCCTAAGCGGATCTATTAATTCAATTGATTAATGGAGATCACCATGACTTAACATGGAATTCTTTTTTCTTTTTTTTTTTTTTTTCTAATGTTAATATTACCATCATCATCACTATTCCACTATTAAGTTTTCCTGAACTTTTATTACCTGTCAGCCTCGAAGTAGTCTGTGAACACTTAGGGAGGAAAAGCCTTCTGGGGGAGGCATAACATGATTCTATAGGACAATGAATCATTTATCTAATGATGATGATAGCAATGAGTAGGACTTCAAGACAAAACTATAAAGATAGATGAGAGGATGGTCCTAGCAGACCTACTAGACAGATCAAGGAATTACAGGTCAAGGAGGGAGAGGAGCTTCTTCAAGAAATCACTTGTACCTGGGCATTCCATCTCAAGCAAGCTGAGACAAGCTAGTGGGACATTTCGAATTACGGCTGAGAACCTGTCAATGAACTTGGTATTCCTCCCTTAGTAGAGCTAGTTTAACCTAGAAAACGTATGCCATAGGCATGAAGCAATCAAGGAAAGCAATTTCTACAAAAGAGTCCACAGTTCAGATTTAGAGGTAAACAGAAAAGAAAAGAATGAAGTTATAGGACTACCAGGAGTTTTGAGGGCTTTTTTAGTTCCAGTCCTGAGGAGGTCCTAGATATCTTTAGGTTTCCAGAGAAATCCTAACAGTTATCCAATAAATGATATTCCATATGATTTCTCCATAAATTATGACATCTTTATTAGGAAGTTGTGTCCTAATTATATCTCTGAAGATCTTTTATTATTATCATAGATAGCAATAGAAAAACTGTTAAACATGTTTGTTAAATAAATACCTGAGAGAAAGAGAGAGAGGAAGAAAGGGAGGAAGGAAGGGTGGAGGGAAGGAAGGAAGGGAGAGAGGAAGGGAAGAAGGGAGGGAGAAGGAAGAAGGAAAGAGAAGGAAGGAGGGAGGGAGGGAGAAAGAGAGAGAGGGAGGGAGGGAGGAAAGAAGGGGGAAGGGAAAAGGAAGGAAGGAGGGAGGGAGGAAGAAAGGGAGAGAGAGAGAGGGAGGGAAGGAAGGAAGGAACTAAAACAAATGCTACTAAGTAGGCTATGATCATGGTATAAGAAAGAGAGTTTAGAAACTTAGGACAATGTGGGTGCCCAAATGTCCATTATAATAAGCTGGAGTCTGACAATCAAAGCTGAGTCTCACAGAGGCCACAAATGAAGTGGCAGCTCAATCTTAATCTTAGGAATCCGCAGATTCATAAAAGGGTGAGAAAGAATGAAAGCATTTAATTTCTTCCTGCCTTTGTCAACACTGTCTCAGGGACCAAGTGTGTCTGAGCCAACAGGGAATGCTGGAAGACAGCCCACAGCAAAAATCTGAGGAAGCCAGAGAAATGCAATCCAAGGTAGACCTGTATTTATTTCTAGCTGGGTTAAAGAGTTCTTTATTCTAAAATTAGAATCACAACTTTACCAATTTAGTAGGCTTTCCCCCTCTTTTTCTCTGTCTTTCTCTTTTCCTCGAACAAAGATCAAGAGTCAAAAAAACATCAAACAAGTCAACCGCAAACAACCCAAATAAATAAGCTCTTCTCTAGTGAATGGCATCTTTTGTTGCCTGTCAGAAAATAGCTCTCGAAACAGGGAGTACAAATTGGCCTTTGGAAGCTCAATGCTCTCTCTGGAGCTCACCTTTATCTCTGAATGTTTAGTCTAGCATTTGTGACAAGCTGTGTCTTGCAAGAGGAATCTAGATTTCCATCTGCCCTGAAAATGGGAAAGAGGAACTGTTAATATCATAAACACTTTGCAAGACAGACCTAAGAACACATAATCTTTTTTTCCATGTCTAGTGCAAACCACTAATAACCACTGTAAAGAAACCACACTAACAGCGTTTCAGAATCCAGTGGGGTTTTATAGAATAAATGTCCGACATATTAAAACAACTTTACCTCATAATGTAGAAAACCAAATACTGTTCATATACAATTCAGCCAAGCTACTCTCTAACCTCCCCTTCTTGGCCTTTTTCATACATACATATATATGTTCATACATATGTGTATATGTTAACCAAATCAAGCCCACTAATAACCACATTGACAGAAATGTTAAGTGTCTATGCTTGTCTGTCTTTATACATAATTAGTGTTATGTGTCAATGATCCTCATTTTGTCTAAAGGGAGTGAAAAGATGCAAATGTGGTTAATATGTGCCTGACTGAAGCAACAAGGCAAATCGGAGACCTCAGAGTTATTGGAAAAATGGCTAAAACCCTTGACTCAGGATCCAGAACACCTATGTTCAAACTCAGCTGTTCTTTGGCTCCTTCATTAAGTGTGAATTTTTGACAGGATACTTAACTAAACCCTGCCCCAATCCTGATCCCTGTCCTGATCTGTCTCATCTGTTAATGTATACAACCATTTAGAACAGTTCTGATGGAGGAAGGGGGGAGGTTTGGGGTGCTCCCATTTATGGGCCCAATGTCAGAGAGTATGACACACTTTTTGAGTGCAGCACACAACCACAAGAGGGACTCTAGCTAACAAATTCCAATATTGTGATCTGGTTGTTGGTACCCTCAAATTAACCTAAAATTAAACAAACAAACAAACAAACAAAAAAAAGAATAGTTTGTGACATTTTGCTTTGCTTTTTGGGAAAAAAAATTATATTATAAGCATTAGGCATTTTTTATTAGCTATGATAAAAGAAAGAAATGACATTTTACTTCTTGCAATATTCTTCCCACAGTAATTTTTTTGATAATGCAAATCACATCTTTAAGAAAGAAATTTTAAAAAATTAAAGGTTTAGTTCCATATAATAATCTATAAGA
This sequence comes from Loris lydekkerianus, assembly GCA_963574355.1. Classification (NCBI taxonomy): domain Eukaryota; kingdom Metazoa; phylum Chordata; class Mammalia; order Primates; family Lorisidae; genus Loris; species Loris lydekkerianus. Next base: position 23,480 of record CAUYPK010088339.1, on the reverse strand, counting down.
AAGATACAAACTACACAATGAAAACACCAAACTAGACATTAAAGCTATCAAGGTTAAAAAAAAAAAAAAAAATTCTGCCTTTGAGGAAAAGCCACAGAGCCGCTTAGAATGGTGGACATTTTGGAAAAGCATAAGATGGACACCAGTTTAAATGCCCTGCCATGGTTCAGGCTAAGGAGACAAGTCCTATCAGTGTTTCCCAAAGTGAGAATCCACACCGCTGGGGAGTATGGGATGAGCTATATGGCACTGAACAGGTAAAAGTTAACACCATTCACACTGAGGTTTTCTTTCTAGAAATATATTTCTTTTCTTTTCTGAATGTATGAAGTATTGATAGATGGTCTTGCCAGAAATTCTGGCTCTCCTGGGAAAGGCTGACAATGGCAGGTTCTCTGCCCTCCATCTTGATGCCTCCCACCTTAATTTCATCCAAGTGATTGCTCACATCTGGGGAGGAGGGAACATCCTACCAATCTACCAATCAGAACGTAGCACCAACTGCAAAAGGGTGTGGAGGACTCTCTAGTCAGCAAAGGTACCATAGAGACTTGAAGGTGTCCTAGATGGAAGACTAATTATGTGTCCACCCACAAGGGTTCTCACAGAGGCTCATGGGAGGTAGGACCCTGGTTCCAAGGTGACCTCTGAACCATAATGTAAGCCTGATGGTATAAAAGAGAACCACAGGTTATAACCTTTGCCCCTTTGTCTACTTGCTCTGCTGTTGGAGGCTCATTTGCTCTATGATGAATATATCCTGCTTTTTAAATTTTCTTACTCTATGAACCTACCTTTCTCTTCCTCAATAAACTGTGTTTCACGTTTGCCTTACTTTGGGGTATCTGGTCATTTTTGACCAATAGTGCTCCAAGAGCTAAGGACACAGGCAACTTCCTGAAACCCTGACATTTCAGAAGACAGGCATCTGTCATGAAACTCAACTTGGTCATGGTTCTTAGCAGCTCTCTCAAACTTGCTAACCTGTTTCTCAGGAGTCAGAGGTGACCTCCAGACAATGGCTTCCAGGGAGATTTCTTTTAGAATTACTTTACGGTTACCTTCTTCTTCTTCTTTTTTTTTTTTTTTTTTTGTTCTAAGGAAATATTATATTCACAAGCAGAGCATAAGTTTTTCTTTTTAAATAAATGTATGTAAGTTTGTGAATCTAGAGAAATATATTAGCTAAATAGTTTAGGTTTAATGTGGGAACAGAACACATTACAAGGGTGGCAGTAAATGGCCAACCAGGTGTGTGCTGGACAGCGAAGATTAAGAACAGATAAGTGAAATATTTATAGCGTAGAATAAGCAAATACTGGTGATTTGGGGGGGAAAGGAAAAAGCCACAATGATGACATGAGCAAGTGATTATTAGCCTCAAATAAATCTTCAGGTGGTGCAGGATATCTGAAGAATTACATATGTGATTAATGTTGGCATTGCCTACAGTTGTGAGACCCATTTGAGAAATAACTAATAAACCTCAACTGCATTTTCTGTATCCAATGTCTTGGCAAATATTCTCTCTGCACATAGCTTGTTTTTATCTTGGCAGTTTGGGGGGGTATTTCCTCAAGTCAATGGCCTTCCTTCTCAAGAGTTGGAATAGTTGTCATTAACTGCCATCCTGTTCAAAATGATGGAGTTTTTCAGATTACTTAACTAAATTAAGTGATGAGAACCAATTCCAGTGAGGTAAATAAATGTGCAAAGCACCTGATACAAAATCACACACACAAAAAGCAACTTTCTGTCCAACAGAACATAATCACTTCACTTTGTGAATAATTTATGATTATTTCTCCTCTTACTTCTTTGCTTCTGAGTAAAGTTGTTTATTTGAGGCAGTTATTGGAATTGATGAGCAATGTCATTTACTAACAGGGGTAACTTACAACGAAGAGGAATACACAAAAGAAAACACAGCCCCTATGAATTTTAATATTCTCAGATAAACAGCATTCGTCCTATATCTTTGGCAAAATAGTTGGGGATATCTTACAAAATCCAATGAAAAAAAATATTCCCCAGGAATTTTAGTGAACTTAAACAAACCAAAAAAGAATTTTCTGCCTTTCAGTGTTTTGTCTACAATGTTTCAGAGTCGTGAGTGATTATATTCTTGTGTAATGAAGTCCGTAATCACGCACTGAAAGGTCTTCTTCTTGGATAGCCTTTTATTTAAGTCCCCAGGACAGTGAATCATGTCTTGCTTTTCATTTATAGCTATCAGCATATGTCTATATAGTGAAGTTTCTCAGATTGGGAGGTTTTTACATTTGGGGCTGGATAATTCTTCATTGTGGAGGGCTGTCCTGTAGACTGTAGGATGCTTATCATCATCCATGTCCTGAATCCACTATATAGTAGTAGCTCTCCTCAGCTTAGACAACCAAAAATGTCTCCATCATTACTTGAATGTACCCAGATAGGACAAAATAGTCCCTGGTTCGGAACCACTGCTATTGACTTATGAGGCATATCTCTCGCTTCATTTAAATTTTCTCTTTTTTCTTTTATTTACTTTAACTTTATTGAGGTATAATTTACCGACTGTTTTTAAGTGTACAATTCAATTTTTTTATTTTTAATTAAATAATAACTGTATGCATTTATGGGGTACGATGTGATTATTTGATAAACAATGTAAAATGCTCAATTCAAACTGATTAACATAACCAGCATCTTACTTACTTTTTTATGATGAGACATTTATAATTTACTTTCAGGTATTTTGAAATACACCCTTACATTGTGCACATTATGTTGAGATGCCACCAAATGCCTTCCCTTCTCCCACCAATCACCCTCCCATTTCCCCTCCCCTCTTCTTACCCTTTCTCCCTTCCCCCTTGTTAGACTGCATGTGTGGTTTTTTTTTTTTTATCATTTTTATGAGAATACAAGTGTTTATATATTGATTTCTTAATAGTATTGAGTACATTGGATACTTTTTTCCCACTCTTGAGATACATTACTAAGAAGAATATGTTCCAACTCCATCCAGGTAAACATAAAAGATGTGAAGTCTCCATCTTTTTATGGCTGAATAGTATTCTATGGTATACATATACCACAATTTGTGAATCCATTCGTGGGTTGATGGGCATTTGGGCTGCTTCCAAGACTTAGCAATTATGAATTGGGCTGCAATAAACATTCTGGTGGAAATGTCTTTATTGTAAAATGATTTTTGTTCTTCTTGGTAACTGAATTGTGGGATCAAATGGAAGGTCAACTTTATTTCTCTGGGGATTCTCCACTTGTTTATATGCTGGTCTATATTAGAGATTAGAAATAATCTATATGGCACTGAGTATTGAACACTATGCATAGTGGGTGCTCATTGCTTTCCAGGTTTTTCTACATGACACATACCCTGTGAATAAGGAACAAGACTCATTTATCTCCTTCCTGCATTTCAAGAACCCAGAAAGGGGATGGCACACAGAAGTCTTAACAAAATGTCCTCCAGGAACAAATGATGAATGATATCATCCAAAGCAAAACCTAGGTAACATTCAACTCTGCATCTCCAGTATCAAATACAATGCAGCACATGTAGCAGATTCTTAATGAATGTTTGGAGGAATGAATCTGTGAATAAATAGATAGAAGAACTGAAATAGACAGTTTCATATTCACACAGCCAAATGTACTCATGTGAGTACCACCCTAATCTTCACCTGGAGTTACTACAACTGCAAACAACTCAGCTGCCAACTTTCTGCCCGAAATTCTAAATAACATTCCAGGTGAGGAAGTGTCCTTGGCAGGGACTCAGCAGATACAGCCACTGTTCACAGGAGGAAATCTGCACAGAACTAAGCAAAAATCAGATACATCCCAGCTGAACTAATCGGCGATCATTAGGAAAAAAAAAAAAAAAAAAAAGTCACTGCAAATCACCATGGTTGGGCAAGGCAGGGATAGGACAGAAATAAAACGATTTAGTATTAGAGAGTTTCACAGACAGTTACTAGAACAAGAAGAGGTATCAACAGAGTCATTCCTTCTACAAAGCTACAGAACAAGTCTCCTAGTTGGATCAGGGGCAGAACATTTTAACTCTAAAGATATCTTGGGAGAGATGAATATATGTGAACCACCACAGAGTGCCCCTCTTTGTTCCTCTCTTCTAGGGACATAGGACACTTCTGAGTGGATTGAGATTCGGCTGGGAGCTTTGTCAACCGCAGCAGATTTTCTATCCTACATTGAAGACAGAAGGATCATAATCTCCTGGAGTGAATCTTCCACCACTAACCACTCAGCATCATGTTCTCATCTCCAGGCACAATCTGACTTGCAATCAGGAGAGTTTCTTTCACATCTGTTCAAGAAAGTTTTGCCAGATACTCTAAGACCCATTTCCTGTACTCAACTCACAGCACCTCTTAAATCTGTCAAGATTCTTTCCTGTAATGATTTTATTTGTTTTTATATTGGGGTAATCCCATTAGATTTAAATTCCCTAGGAGAGGAGTAGTGTTACCATCATCATCAGCATCAGAGGAAGAGAATAAAGAAACTACAAAAGTGTTTGAACATTACTATAATCCAGTCCATGTGCTTAATGTATTTAAAAAATAATCACATTTCATTTTCAACACAAATTTACTAAGCAGACTCAACTGCACATTCCTCTACCTCTGATACCTCCTGTGAGCTCTGGCTCAATGGTGATCACTATGTTGCTATGTCCTGTTGCACTAATTTATGTAAAAGGAAACAGAAGACTAAGGATCTAGCACAGGACAAGGGAATCCATACATGGGGGCCCAGTGTTTTCTCATGAACACTGAACCTGAATTTGAACCTCAGTTGTTCTTTATTTTTTTTTTTTATGTTTTGGAATTAATTTAATTATATGAATCTCTATTTTCTATTTTAATGATTATGAATCATGATATCTATCAAATAGAGTTGTTCAGAGTATGAAGAATTAAGCATTTCTCCTATAACTAGTGCTCACTTTTTAATGGCAAATGTTATATAGAGAAAGGAAATAAAAATGGATGTTATGTAGATCAAAACCCAGTAATAACTTACCTCCCTAACCATAATCTCAGATTTTGATTATTAAGGCAAATTTAATTTCTCTAATCCTCCCCCCCAAAATCCATCTCGAATTACAGTTGTTAAGCCTAATTATTCCATAGCATCCATAAATTGTTTGGCTCATTTGAACAAACCCACGGCATGCCACTTCATATTCAACATATCTAGAAGGATAATGTGACTCTACAGTAGTTAACACTCACGGAGTTTATTACAAATTCTCACCTTGAAACTCATGGAATTTCAGACCAACTTAGAGATAGTAATAAATGTCTCCTTACACGGACAAAATGAAGGGTCACATGAGATTTTTCAGAGACTAGTGATAAGGAATCTTTATCCCCAAATGCCCTAAAATATGTGAAGATGAGAGTTAAGCAGATTTGTTTTCATAACTTAGATAATTATGATTCTATTTCCTTAATGGTTGTATGTCTAATGAGATCATTTTGATGGGTTTTAATAGCTCCTAGTTCTAGATACATATTAAACTTGGTATCTAAGTATGTACTAGATGCTAGCTAGTGTCACTGTGAAGAAAACACTGTCACATTTTCTATTGTTTTCCAGCTGTACTGCTGCATGATGTTCTATGAGCAATGATTATTTTTTCCAGGAATTATTTTCAGCAATAATTTAAGAACATTCTTACAATACTTTATATTACTAAAAGAAAACAAGTCAGGCTAAAACATCTTAAATAAGCCCCATTGGCAAAATATCTGTGTATAACTACAAGATTTGATGCTTCTAGACACTGAATCCATTTGCTTCAAGTGCTTGATGTTTCCAAGGAGTATGTCTGGGTTTGCTAAGGTTTGGATATCATTTGCTTGTCCCCAACAAAAAACTTCTGTTACAACTGACCCTAAATTTGATGATGTTTGGGCTATGAAGGTGGATTGGTGTTGTTCTTGACTTAGTGAATGAGTTCTCACTTTCACAAGACTGAACTGGTTTTTGTGGGAATGGATTAGTTCCTGTAAAAGTGAGTTTTTATAAAGCCAGGACACCCATCATATTTCATCCTTTTCATACAAGTCTGTTCCCAATTTGTGACTCTCTGTACCATGTAGTGACATAGAAAAAAAGCCCTCACCAGAAGCTAGGCTATGCTCTTGAACTTCTCAGCCTACAGAACTATGAACAAAATTAACTTTTTTTAAAAAAGCTACTCAGTCTCAGATCTTCTTCTATAATAACATGAAATGGACTAAGATTGGGTCCTACAGAAAGAACATTAGTTCAAAAATGTTACTCCAGCATTTTCATCATAAAATAATGTAAAAATTGATTGAAATTTAGTAAAATCCTTCAGATTCTTACTTATGCAGAAAACAGATAAGTAATTTGTAAAGTTATTAAATTCTACCAAAATAAAACTCTTAATTTCTTAGAGTTGTAATTTCTTATTAGCATGGTGTTGTTACATGAAGTCAATGTAAAAGTAGTATAAAATAGTTCATTTAAATTGCTCTATCTGGTGAATATTAAGTGCTAAATAAGCGTAAACAATTGTTATTGTCATCATGGCCACTGATTCTTTAATTCAAAAATAGGTGTTTAGGCTCGGTGCCTGTGGCTCAAGCAGCTAAGGCGCCAGCCACATACACCTGAGTTGGTGGGTTCAAATCCAGCCCCCGCCAAATAACAATGACGGCTGCAACCAAAAAAATAGCTGGGCATTGTGGCGAGCGCCTGTGGTCCCAGCTACTTGGGAGGCAAAAGCAGAAGAATTGCTCGAGCCCATAAGTTAGAGGTTGCTGCGAGCTGTGATGCCATGGCACTCTACTCAGGGTGACAGCTTTAGGTTCTGTCTCAAAAAAACAAAAACAAAAACAAAAACCCCAAAATATGTGTTTAGCAATTCTATTCAAGTAGGGGAGAGAAAGAGGTGGGACAGAGGAAAGGGCAGGAGAGAGGGGCATTGGTGTGTTCTCACTTAACGTGCAGTGTGAGGTATATAGCACACCCCCAAGTGAAGGGCTCAACTACATCTTGAACTTTACCTTAGAAATGCAAACAATGTAGCCTAATCATTTGTACTCTCATATTAAAATGAAATAAAAATAAATATTTATTAACCCCCCAAAAAATATGTGTTTAGCATTTGCCATATGCAGAGCATCATATTACATATAGAGCAATATAGAGCATAATACTGCAGTTGAAAACATGGTGGCCAATAAGCCAGATGAGATACTGAATCTGTGGAATTCCAATGATCATAGGAAGAATATAATAAATTAATAAGCATTAATATATAGATAATGACAGCTATAATGAGAAAAATTTAATACATAAAAGGTGATGTGTTACAGAAAAATGGAGAGGATAGAGTAGACTAACTTATGTTGTGTTACCAGGAAAAGTTTGGCTGAAAAGTACTATTTGGACAGTTGTATGAACATTAAAACTCCCTTCAGGAGAAGCTATGGAAGCAGAACATTCTAGAAAGAGGATATGGGGAGTGCCGAGGAAAGAGTTCCAAGACAAAAATTATATATTTTATTTCCTAGAATCACTAGGAATTCTGTTGTGCCCTAAAGAACGAGCAAGGAAAAATGATTTAAAAAAATGGGGGATGAGTGGGGACCACACCCTGCAGGGACATATAGGCTATATAGGTGTTATTGGTGTGTTACACAATGTATGCTATATAACAGAACGTCTTGGATGGTTTTTAAAGGGCAATAACACTGTTTGATTTATATTATTAACTGATGGCTCTGTCTGCTGTAGTGAGAAAATACGGGCATGGAGTGGAGAGAAGAGTGAGAAGGAGACAGTTGGAAGCTTTTATACTATATTTAGGTGACATGGTTATAGATCAGGGCTGACTTCCAGATGTTTAGTTTGAGTAATTTCAATATGGTGGTACTACTTAATGAAACTGGGGGAGATCATAAAACAAACAAATTTGGGTGATGTCAGCAGAAGATGGAAGGTTTGCTTTTAGCTATGTCAATATTCAATATTCAATATGCCTAGAAGTGGTGGTGCCTCCAGGATCACAGTCTGAAGAACATGATCTCATTCTCACAGGAAGATCATCACACTGAAATTTCTAAAATTTTTTTATGATATATGTATGTCATATAATAAGATATGAAGGTATTTTCTCCTATGGGAAGGATCTTGGACTTTATCAAATATCGCAGACCCCGCAGAATACTGTCCAGATTGCCCTTTAAGACAGAGGACTTATGCCTCAGCTCCTGGGAGTGCTGCCAACAGACAGACAGCCCTCATGTGTCAAGCATCTTGGGGACTGCCCCTGATAAAGACAGGTTTCTTGCCAAGACATCCTCTCCAGTAGAGGCAGCCTGCCTCAAAAACTCTTTCTCTGAGGAACAGAAAAACCACCTTATCTCAACTTAGTACAATCTTGAAGGGCACACATGCCAAAAGAAGTCTTGCACACAAATTTCCACTTCTGTATCTATAGATGGTACCAAAAAATGTATATATATTTTAAGAAAGAAAAAAAAGTATTAAAATTATAATACCCAAGGCACATTTGACTTATGCAATCACAAGGGATACAAGATATAATACACAAAATAAAAATGTCATCGGTGTGCTACATATATTAAGTCATGCAATTTTAATGCAGGTTTTTCTTTCCACTTGGCACCCTCTGTATTTCTAGGAACCTAAACCAAGCAGGCACTATGTGATGAATGTCATGATTTATATTTATTGAAAACCATTCACTGTCTCAAATATTCAAACACAGAGAAAGAGTGTGAGCTCTAACTATGCCCTATGGAAAGTTGAGTGTTTAAGATTCAGGGGCTGAATTCCATGTGCCACTCCATGGCAAGATGAATACTAGAAATGAGAGAGAAAACTCAGAGCTCAAGACTGGTAAATATCAGAACTGGATGAGAGCGTGAAGCTATGCAGAGGACACAGAGGGGATGTGGCGCTTCCTGACATAAAGCTGGAGTTGTAAGTTTACTTTGTATTAGTCTCCCTCCTGCCACTTTAAGCTTCAGTGGGCTTGTTCAATTTGAGTGTGTAGGATCAGGGATACAAAGGTTGGGGCTGTAAAATTCCCATGTGTCCATGAACAATAATAGGGTCAGAAGAGAGGTAGGTCGTAATTCCTTAGAGCAACGCCCAACATAGGGCTGCCATATTTGAAAGAGCACACGTGTAACTCTACTCCTATATTTTAACACTTAGAATTTCATCATTTGAAATTGATTTTAAGATATAAAGAGCAGATAAATCTTTGAAATCATTAGAATTCAACCACAAGAAAAAAAATAAATGTGTTCTTTGGCACGGTCAGGGATACCACAATAATAGCTGATCTAGGTGGAGATAGTTCCAAATCCTAAAATGCACCCTCTGTTTATGTTACAAAAGGTTCCATCCACATGTGGTGTGCCTCCTCCACACTTTCTTCAACTGTCATGGAAAATGGATACAATTCTCTCATTCAATTCAGGTTGATGCTCAATTAAAAAAAAAAAAAATAGGAGCAAACAGAGCCAAATAACTACAATAGATGGTAGGAAGTAATAGATGTTGCAAAGGAGCTGCAGATAACTTAGTGAGGATTGATTCTTTTACCTGGGGGAAAAAAAAATCAATGAAAACATTACAGCCCCGTAGCTTTTTACCCAGTCTTTGATGGATATGCAATAATTGTACATGCAAAACTCTAGCAAGACTTTTTTTGCTTTCTGGAGAAGATGCAATAAACTATAATTTTATATACTTTTTTTCTAGTATGCCCAATATGCTACATATATTACTGGATGCTATGAATGCATCAGACAACTACTTAATAAAATTCTTAGCCTCAAGGTGTCCACTTCATAATGGAATATAATACCAAAGTAATTACTGGAGAATATGCAATAATTTAAAACCAATGTAATTAGAAATTATGTTTCATATTTCTAATTATTGATGGTATTAAAATGGATTGTTTTTGCTTTGTCAGTCCAATGTTTGAATAAGTACACGTGGATTCCCTGGGAGGAAAGGAAAGTGTTCCATGTTCAGTGCTCTGTGTTCCTAGATGGGGAGGAAGATTTGACAAAAGTAGAAGACGGGCTGCACACTGGTCTTGAGGAAGGATCAACCCTTCCACACAGGAAGCTCTGGACTGGGATGTTCCTTCAGAATTGTCCCTTCCATGTGGAAGCTTAGGGGCCTGGCCATAGGACCCTACTTTAGACAGTCTTTGAATGTAAACTGCCACCAACCAAGAGGTGTAACACTGGGTAAGGCAATCGAATTTGGCTTTGGGAAATTCCAGGAAGGGACTCAGATTGCAGCTGTCTCAGCAGGCAACACTCCCAGCAACTGGAAGAACAAATCCCCCAATTTTGAAGGCAGCATCTAGCAACACATTACAGCTTCCTCTATAGTATTCAAAGTAATTTATTTTCCTGTTATCAAAAGCCATTTTTCTGATTATGCGGAAGACATTTCCTTGAAAGACGACTTTGAGAGAAGTGTTCTCTTCCACTGCATTTTCTAATCAGGGAAACGTATGGGTTGTATTCTCCCCTCAATTCGTATGTTGAAATCCTAAGTCCTACTTCAATCGTATCTAATCATAAAGTTATGTTATGTCAGACCCGATACAACGTGACTAGTGTCCTTCTAAGAAGGAGAGAGAGGGCGGCACCTGTGGCTCAATGGATAGGGTGCCGGCCCCATACACCAAGGGTGGCAGGTTCGAACCCAGCCCCAGCCAAACTGTAACAAAAAATACCCAGGTGTTGTAGTGGGCGCTTGTAGTCCCAGCTACTTGGGAGGCTGAGGCAAGACAATCACCTAAGCCCAGGAGTTAGAGGATGCTATGAGCTGTGACACCTCGGCATTCTACCGAGGGAGATAAAGTAAGACTGTCTCTAAAAACAATAAAAAAAAAAAAAAAGAAGAAGAAGAAGAAGAAGAGACACCAGGGATTCACACACACAAAGAAAAGGCTGTGTGAGGACAGTGAAAAGGGGGAAGTCTGCAAGCTAAGGGGAAGACTTCAAGCGAAACCCCATCAGCTGACACCTTCATCTTGGACTTCCAGCTTCTAGTACTATAAGGAAATAAATTTATGTTATTTAAGCCATTTGGTGTTTCGTATTTGGTTATGGCAGCCCTGGAAGACCAAGAAAGGCAGCAAGAAGTTGAAGACAGTGTTCTTATGTACGTCAACACAAGGTCTGTGTCTGACCTGGTATCAGGAAAATCTAGGCAAAACTTTTTTCAGGCACATGCTAATTCATTTCAAAATCTTCATATAGTCAAAATTTAAAAGATTTTATTCTAACATGAAACATAGTGCCATTTATATAGATATTATATCTGAATTTTCTATGTCTAACCAAAATATATGTCTTTTCACTAATATCATCAGAGTATATGTATGTATAATTTATAGGCATACATTCATATAGAAATATAGTATGTACATAAATATGTATACATAGATATGGCATTATAATTTAACCCAGAGTAAAATTAATCCCTAACATTTATTCATTATACATTGTTTTATTTCAGGTTAATGTGAGGGTGCAAACAACACCATCTTCCTGACCACATGCACAGCAGCGAAGGTGAACGCAATCCTCACCTGGAGTCATCACACCTGGCTGAATAGGGCTTCACTGCCCCTTGGAAAGTAAAGGTAACTTTTATTAAAGTATTCAACATGCCCTGCTCCAGCCACATACTGGGAGCTGGCTGGTCAATGTACAGCTGAAACCTAAGGAAACTCCTCGAGGGACTTGTCTGTCTTAATTGGACTTTGGACTTTGGGAAAAGGGGAAGAAAAATGTCACAGGGAAAAGTAAAAACTTGCATGCTTATTAGCTCACCATCACCCAAGAAGAGTCACAATCCCTAAAACCTCAGTGCCAAAAACTAATATTGGCACCTGCAGAAACAAGCTATTATTGAGACCCCAAATTAAAATATATTGGAGTCTCAAAAGGGGGGAATGAGAGAGGATACCCAAGAAGGATGAGGTCTAGGAGAACAGGTCTTCTCAAGGAGACCACAAGGATACACCTGCAGGGTCCTCTCCATGGTGACTCAGCTCTTGGGAATTTGTCAATTTAACTTCTTAGAACTTGGAAATTTCCAAGATCTGTGAAATCCTGTAGTTCTGGAGGGGCTGGAATAGCATCTCTTTCTTGATTTAAACTGGCCAATGAGAAGGGTACCTGTGGGGTGGAACTTTTTGACTGTCGATAAAAAGGGAAAGACCAAGCCAGTCAGGGAGCACGGCCATTTGGAATTCTTCTATGCTGTAAGCTCCTGGCTGGTGAATAAAGCCCTTCCTATTATTAAAAAAAAAAAAAAAAAAAAAAAAAAAAACAGCTAAAACTAGTTGACAATATTTTCATATGTCAGGTAGAGTCCCTCTTGTAGTTGTGACCTGCACCCAAAAGGTGTGCCATATACCCTTACATGGTCTCCATTAAATGGGAGCACACCTATCCCTTCTGCTTCTCCCCTCTCGCCCTTCCTTCATTCCCCCTCCCCAACTTGAATTGACAAGTTTTTCTCCTCTGTGGGTGTATATTAGATCGTATAATACAATTCGTATTAGTATTGAATTCATTAGATATTTGCTTGTCCATTCTTGTGATACTTTACGAAGAAGAATGTGTTTCAACTCCACCTAGGCTAATACAAAAGATGTATCATCTCCATCTTTATGGCTGAATAGTATTCCATGTGTATACATATACCACAATTTGTTAATCCACTCCTAGGTTGATAGGCATTTGCACTAGATTGTTAATCGTTATCCATTTTTTAAAACATCCCATGTCTACTCAAAGCACAAGGTCCAGATATCCACAATCTAGTTGAACAGAGAAGAACCACAATATGCCTCCTAGTGTACATGTTGGAATCTCTGCAACTGTCCTGGTTGCCGTTTGATTTCCCTGTGCACAGAAGCCACTTAATTCCTCCAAAATGCTAATCCATGCATATTACTCCCTTGCTTAAGCCTATTTCCTTAGCCTGCAGCAGAATGTCCAAGAATGATGTACAGGGTCCTTCCTGAGCCTTCCTGAGCCTTCCTGAGCTGTCTTGTGCCTGTCTTAAGACTCAATCTCTTATAGCTCGATACTCTATTCTCTGGCCCAGCTGAAATCCTTGTGGTTCCTACACAGAGTCGTGTTGTTTTATGTGTCTGTGCCCAAGCATAGCTGTTCCCTCTTCCTTCCCATTGGGTAAACACTTACTCTGACTCTTCATTCCCTGGAGTGGCCATGCAGCCACTGCACAAATGGTCCTGTTTGAAAGCCCCTGTTAGGATATGTTATCATCTCACTTATCCTTCCAGTCCCCCCAGCCCTTCAAGGTTCATGTCTCCTTATCTTCTTCCCCCACTAAGTTTGCGATCACCATAGAAATCATGAAGAAACCTTTATCTGTCCATCCTAAGGAACTTCGCAGCATTCTGCATGCAGTAAGCAGGTTCACGATTCAGTCTCTTAGATTTGAACTGAAGAAGGAAAGCAGAGTGCATATATATTTTACTGGGAAGAAATCAATGTGTTGAGGAATAATCAATTCTTATCATTTTCAAAACATGAATGCTAAATTCAAAACGAACTTTCGTGCGTGTGTTTCTAAAAAGTGGTATATCTTCTTTTTCATCTTATGTTCACATTTAACATCACACTGAGATTTAGTAAAGATTTAAGCAGTTTCATAGACGCTAGGGGTCACTCTTACAATTTTGAATCTTGCAATCCTGCGGAGGTTATTTTCCTTAGAAAGATCTAATTGCAACACTCTCCTTCCCAGACACATATAAAGGCTCTAGTGAGGACACCTGATAGGTGTGTCTACCAGACAAATCACCTAAACCTATGTTTATCTTCTTGGTTATTAACGATCATAGATCATGGTTTTTCTATTTGTGTTTAAGAGAAGCAGCAATGTAGGTGAAAAATCTCATTGTTGAAATATGTGTTAATGAAAAACCCAAATGATATTTCATGGATTATGTTCTCACTAGAAAATTTCACCTTAGCGTTCTTTTGCCAATTGTTACAGGTTTTTTCAAAGGGTATGGAAAGCTTGTGTAGCTGATTTGCTCAGAGAGGCTCTGTTAAATTACCTGCAGAAGTGCAGGCACAACTCTGGGCTTTTCAAAACACCAAGTGTCATCTCAGCAGGATCCTTAATCACAGAGAGGTTGAGAGGAAACCAGCAGACATTTGCAAATGACAGGGGAGCAGCAAAAAGGGAAACAAATTTCTTTTTAACTGTTCTGTGATCATCTTTTTCCCTCACACCCACTCCCAAACCTTCCAAGTAATTAGTGCGTGGCAATCAATCATGGCTCTTCAGGCAGGCGCCAGCTCAGGTGTCTGGTGTTTGATTCACCTCTTCTGGGAGCAAGAATTTAAGGAGTTGGAAAAAGATGGGGCAGGCAGCAAGCTGGGCAGAACCGACAGAAGGCTCTGCAAAGGGCAAGTCACTCCCTCACCTGGCATCTGTGACCAGATGACCAGAAACCTGGGGCATATTCTCAGAAGGAATGAGCCTGAGAAGATATGAGAAAAATTGCCATGAAAAAAATAAGTTAGGGGATGCAGGAAGATTGAGAAAAATGGTCACAGGCTTTAAAGCCAGACTACAATGTTGGAATTCCATCTCAGCAACTTAAAAGCAGTGTAGCCATGAAAAAATTTAACAATGAATTGTCCCCCTTTTGTAATAGGATATGGACATGATATCCTATGTAACATGATAAGGACAAGATCCATAGACACCCTCACGTGTCTCTCACTCTCTATGTACACATGTGTATGTACACGTGTACATGTGCGCATCTACATGCATATGGGTGTGGAAAAAAGTTTATATATCTCCAGTTCTTAATCCCTAGTCAAAAACGATGTTGGAAAGGCTTCTTTCTTTATCTACTATCTGAAGAAAGCACGTATCTCTAATCGAAAATCAGAAAATATTGGCCTAATATAGAATTAAGGGACATGATAGCATATTTGAAATTGGATCTTTCCCAGGGTGCTTAGTTGCCATAATCCTATGGCAAATCCTAATTTCCACTCGTTCAATCTCTTTGAAAGGCATCATAAACCATTTATTGATTTCTCCAAAAGGAGAAATAAGAAGAAAAATGTTCCAAATGAATATAAAGTCAGACCATCCAATATCAGTTAAAGATGTGGGCACTGGGCCTGCCAGACCCCTTAGCTTTGCTGAACATAAAAAATAAAAAGCAAAGCCCACAAGTGAGAAGCCGCTGGATCTTAGATCTGGGGATACCTGCAGACCAGTATCGAGGAAGGCCACAGAGAGGTGATTATTGCAGGCTGCTGCCTCTCACTGCCTCATGCTAGGGTTAACTTTATATCCAGCCACATGTTCCCCACAGCCTCAGACTACAGACCCTAGGAAGAGAGCTGTAATGAAAGCCACAAAGCACAGATAGGGCTATTTAAAGATTTTAGTGGCCAGCATGAAGAATAAAACCCCAGGAGGGGTTTCAAAGAGACATTCAGGGAAGTGTGCTGATCCTACTTCCAAGGCATTTGCTTAATAAGCATGAAAACCACTATGGCTCTTAATCTTTATGATGCAAAAAATAAACATTCCAGCTGGAAATTTCATCTCTTATGTATCTTAACACAATCTCAAGGATTTTCCACAAGCAATGCTGCTGTTTTGGAAACGGGTATCACGCTGCTTCTGTGCTTCTGTGGATAGGGAGGCAGAGCTTTGTGGTGGAGAACAGGGCTTTGAGTGCACAGAGATCCGACACCGATTACTTTACTAACCCTCTAAGATGACTTTCCAGTTCTCTGAAATGGGAGCATAGCATCTCATTCTCTCATGTGTAGCAAAAATGAGAAAACAAAACCAAAGGGTAATGCATTTAGACATTAGTACAGTGACTGATTACCCCCAGCACTAAATAAACAATAGCTGCTATCATTAATACTATTATCATTGTCCATATTAAAATCCTAAAAAAAAAAAAAAAAAAAAAAACTTACTGTTAGTTTATTTCCTGCAGAATTACAGAGACTGATCTTTCTACTCCACTTACAATTTTGGAAGCTGCCATTGTCACTGGCCCAAGGGCAATGTCATGCCTGGTATTATTGTTCTTTTCACTATTTGAAAGTACAGCAGAGCCTCCATAGTTGATCACCTTTCCACATTGACCACCTCTTCAAGTTGAGCTAGTTTTTGTTTAATCATATACTATAATTTATTTGTGTGATTTTCAAAGGCTTACAATTTTGCTGCTGACCTAATTTTTTCCTAGACCCGACATGCACCACTTATACATACCAGTACAGTGGCCTGATTTCTCATGTTGACCACCTCCATATTTGACCAGTTTGTTATAGTCCCTTGAGTGGTCAATTTAGGGGTTCTATTCACAAAAAAAGAGGTGTAAACCAAATTCTTCTTGGTCCATAAGGATGATACAAACATGGGGCTGCCCTATATTTCAACATGGCTGCTATCTCTAGAAACTAAAGAGGGATGGGCAAGATGATTGACATGTGGGATTCCGTACAGCCTGGAGGTCTTAACTTCTCATCCATCTGGGTTTCCTTAAACCATGCCTGTTTCCACTCTGCTGGCATGCTTTGCTGAATGAATGGAGTATGCATGTAGTTGTAGCTGAATAAGCCAGCATCACTATTCAAAAAATGATAGCACACGCACAAATAGAGTAACTTCTTTATTATTAATTTTTGTTCTCGAAATGGTATAAAACTGACCTCTTAAAAAAATTGGGTTTGAAGAGCATTTTAAACGGCATTTGGTTTCCTCAAATGTCTATTTCATCTTTCAGTCCCCAGTTTGTTCTTATATAAAGATACATCCTCTGGTGAGGTGCAGTAGCTCACACCTATGGTCCTCACACTCTGGGAGGCTCAGGTGGGAGGATCCCTTGAGCTCATGAGTTTGAGACCAGCCTAAGCAAAAGTGACACCCTGTTTCACTAAAACTAGAAAAACATTAGCCATGCATTGTGGCAGGTGCCTATAGTTCCAGCTACTCAGAAGGCTGAGGCAGAAGGATTCCTTGAACCCTGGAGTTTAAAGTTGTTATGAGCCTGGGACAACAGAGTGAGGCTCTGCCTAAAAATAAAAAACACCAAAAAAAGTTATAGCTTCAAATGTATTTCTGCATATCTCCTATAAACCTTGGTTAAAAAACAAATTTCTCAAAAAGAAGACAATATTATATCTCTTTTTGAAAACCTAGAAACTATCATCACACTACCTTGGGGGGAAAATTCCATCCTAATGAAGCAGAAAATTATAGGACAAGAGCAAAAAGTTTCTGAAAACAAAACCTGAGCAACAAGGATTTACTTTCCCCAAGCCATTAATCCATTCAACTATTCCTCTATGGTTTTTACTCATCATAAATGATGGGTTTTAAAGGACCCATCATTCACCATGCCAAATGTTAGATGTAGATGTTAGGCATACAGTTTGTAAGAAGACTTAGTCCCTGAATTTAAGGAATTCCCAGTTCCAAGGAAGAGAAGTAGTTCCTATGAAGTGACTGCTTGCATAGCTTTACGATGGATGCTTTAAGAAAATGCCAGCAACAGGAACAGCATAGGGAACAAAAGGCACAGTGATAATCCCCTAGCTGGGACTGGGAGACCATAAAAGGGGAATATGAGTGGTAGTTTTGTGGATTCTTGAAATATGTACTGTTGTTAAACAGAAAGATAATTCTGCAGTGTGCTGAGCCTGACTGGAGTTTTATTATGCATTATGTTAGCAGAACAATAAAATTCATTTTAACTGATTATCATGTCTTCTTACCATTCTGATACAGTTGTAAATAAATCAGAGTAATACAACTGTAGGAATAGAAGGCATAATGTTGTTTGTTTTCCCCTCCCCCCCAGGCATAATATTGTTAAAGCTAAAATACAATCACTAATATCAGGTAGGAGATTACTACATGCTGAGCATCAGAACATCAGATGTCCTCATTAACCTGGATCAGGACGAGATGACAAGAGCAATTGTATTTCCATTTTGCAGATGAGGCAATTAAGGCACAGGTAGGATAAAATCTCCAAGGTTGTATCTGATTGAAATTCAAACTCAGAGCTTTCTGCTTCCAGAATCTAACTCCTAACAGTTAAATACTATTTTTCGCTATTATCTAGTGCACTATGACTCCGTGTATAGATCACTAACCAGCAGTAGCAGGGTAACCTGAGAACATGTTAGAAGTGGAGCATCCCAAGTCCCACCACAGATCTCCTGAATAAGCATCTGCCTTGCCCCAAGAGCCCAGGTGATTCCTATGCACATAATAATGTTTGTGAGACGTCATTCCAGTCCCTACCACTGTAAATCTTCTACAGATGATTGTCTACCTCCTGCTTGGACGGTCAGCAAGCTAACTCTTTCATCTCGAAGTTTCTCTTGCTAACTTGCTAATGAAAGATGTCTTCCTGTAATGCGGTAACGAGATGCCCTCCCTGTAACAAGAGTCCTCCCCCTCTGAACAGCGGGGCCTGCTTCTTATGGCTCTTTCATGTGTCAACTCTTCACACAGAAGGGCCCAAATGTAAATGCATGAAGCTATTTTATTCTTCACTACCTCTAATTACTCCGATTTCTTTAACTTTAACCATGTCCTGTCTACCTTTCATCTTTCTGGTCCCTCATGTATGGGCCGATTTGCCCTCAACATTTTCCCTCTCAAAATTAATCCTATGAAATGAATCAGCTAACGCAGATGTGTTCTCCCTGAAGGGGAATGCAGTTAAATGATCACTTTCTGTGATCTGAATGTGCTGGAGCTGTCATTCATTTAGAGGTATCAAACATCTACAGTAAGCGTGAAGGCAGACAGCAGTTCAAATGTCAGATGCTGCTCCCAGACACCAAACCTTACCAGCCCCAAGTTCTGTATAACTGTATCAGAGTTGGAGAAGTGGACCCCACGCTTACCTCTTCATACCTTGCCAGAATATAGGAAATCATATATCTGGGACTTTTTTTCCTCTTAAAAATAAAAAGTAAACTTTTTTTTTTTTTTTTTCCCTCTTGAAGGTCCAGGCATTTTGAATGTTCACCCAGTAGTTGGAAACCTTCATCTAATCAGGACTGGCAGTATGGCAGGATTTGTAAAAGTACAAGAAACTTACTTCACCCTTAAAAGAAATGCTTACTGAGCATTTAAGTCCTAAGGTGCAAAGATGTGTAAATAAGGCTCCCTAATTTATCAGTCACAGACAAAAGAAAGGGAAATGGGTAATTAAAAAGATTATCACAGTCCAAAGCTTGAATACAGATCTACAGGAAACGGGAAGAATAAACAGTGAGTTGCTTTGGGAAGGAGAGGAGGACTTCATAGAGAGATGACAGTTGAGCTGTCTTATAAGGATGAGTTTCCTGGTCAAAGAAGATCCAAAAACAGTCATTCCAGGTAAAGGACCAGAGTGTGAAAGGCAGAGACCAAAGAGTATCATGATGAAGTATTGGGATAAGGGTGGTGAGTTCAGTGAGCTGGATTCAGGAGAAGACGGAGGAAGAGCAATGGACACTCCACTGACAGCTAACGTTTTAAGATGCTCTTGTACACTGGACCATGAACTGAAAATGTAATCCTTTGCGTACTAAAGGATTAGGGACTCCTGTTGAAGAGAGGATATTGTGCTCCCCTTAATGATTAAAGTAAATCTCCGCAGGTAACCTGGACAGCAGAATTGAAAGGGGGAGAAACTGAAGGTCGAAAGACTTCATTGGGGGTGCTGGAACCATTGTCCATAAAAGAGTTGTTCAAAGTCCAGTCGGACCAACACTTGTAAAATAGATCATCCAGGTATAAATAGCCAAAGCACATTACGAATAAGAAAAGCTTTGCCAGCACAGCTGTTTGACTCCTAAACTAAACAAATGCTTAAAGCACTTGGAAATTGTAAGAGAATTAATTTCGGTTCCCTTATAGTAGGGGAAACAATCCTCAAGTACATTTTCTGCTGAGAGTTTCACTGGATGAATAAACCAGAAAGCCTGAGTACATATTGTTAATGAAATGTATAAATATTCTACCCATTCAGGAGAAATCTGTAAGTAAATCCAAGAAAGGAAGAAAACAGCTTTTGAGCATAAACGCTAAATGTGAGAAAAGTCAGATCATATTCAGAAGAAAATAAAAACATGTTAACCCTCGTGTATTCTAACCAAGCAATCACTTAAACCAGCAGGGAGTGAAAGTTTCTAAAACCAACAGCCTCTTTGGTTTTTTTTTTTTTTTTTTTTTAGGATTCTAAATGCAATCCAAATTACTTTACCATTTTCAAAGTATTTTCCTACCCCGTGTCTGATTCCATCCACACACCTCTAAAAGGTGTTGCTGTTGCCTACAATTTAACAGGACAAGAAAAATTTAGGTTCTAAGAAGTTGAATAACTGACTTTAATTTTCATCTCTTTGTGGTATAAGAAAGACTGAAACAAAGGCTTCTTTTAAACCCACAGAAAGTACCAATTTTTAGGTTGAAAGGTTCAAGTATCAGCAACTTTGTGTGGACCGACCTGATAGATTCCAAGTACAGTGCTCTAAGATTATTAATCAACATACAATTTTATTCTGGTTCCATGGTTGCAAAGAAATTAATTGGAAATGTCAAGTAGAATACCAAACCAAATGGTTCTAGATCTCATTTACACTGGGCACCACACTGGCCCATGTTTGTTACTGAAATGGATGATAAACTCAATGAAAATCTATTTACAAACCTTGCCTTCTCATATTTTTCTAACAGTCACCATGAATAACCTGTGTACTCATACAGTGACAGCTCTAGAATATTATAGTTTATAAAATAATGTATTAAAGTCCTATTGTGTGAAATTAAGCAACAAAAAACGTGCAATTCCATATATCACTGGGCAAAAGACATGAACAGAACCTTCTCTAAAAAAGACAGACACATGGCTAAAGACACATAAGAAAAGATGTTCATTGCCCCTAATTATTAGAGAAATGCAAACCAAAACCACCCTGAGATATCACCTAACCCCAGTGAGAATGGCCCACATCACAAAGTCCCAAAGCTGCAGATGCTGGCGTGGATGTGGAAAGAAGGGAACACTTTTACACTGCTGGTGGCACTGAAAACTAATACAACCTTTTTGAAGGAAGCATGGAGAATCCTCAAAGAACTCAAATTAGACTTCCCATTTAATCCTGCAATCCCATTACTAGGCATCTACCCAGAAGAAAAAACTCATTTTATCATAAGGACACTTGCACTAGACGGTTTACTGCAGCTCAATTTACGATCGCCAAAATGTGGAAACAGCCTAAATGCCCACCAACCCAGGAATGGATTAACAAGCTGAGATATATGTATACTATGGAATACGATTCAGCCATTAAAAAGATATGGAGACTTTACATCTTTTGTATTAACCTGGACAGAGGTGGAACACATTTTTCTTAGTAAAGCATCACAAGAATGGAGACGCAAAAATCCCATGTACTCAATTCTAACATGAAGGCAGTAGATGAGCTAATACAGGGGTAGGGAAATGAGGGAATGGGAAGAGAGAGAAGGGAGGAGGATGGGAGGGTCACGGTGTATGGCACACCTCTTGGGGGCAAGACATCATTATAAAAGAGACTTTACCTAACAAATGCAATCAGTGTAATCTAGTTCCTTGTACCCTCAATGAATCCCAAACAATAAAATAAAAAAAAAAAAAAAAAAAAAAAAAAGATTATGGCAGGTGGTCCCCAGGTAAGGTAAGCACACAAATGAAAAATATCAAACATATAACTATTACTATACACATAAACATAACTGTTTTTCCTTTGTTTTGTTCCAGTTTAAAATATCCCTTTTTTTTTTTTTTTTTTTTTTTTTTTTTAATGTAGCCCTTTAGGTTCACCTCCAGGTTTCTGGAAAAGAAAAAAGAAGGAAGGAAGGGAGGGAGAGAAGGAGGGAGGAAGTTAGTTACTTAAGAAGTTATGAAGGAAGGGTAATGCCACTGTAAAGATGGACCCAATAAACCATGATAGGTGTCAGGAAAGGTGATAAAAGGTCCCTTGCCAGGAGGATCTAATCAAAAACTTTGAATCATATGCTTTTGGTTATAAAGTGAAGGCCACAGCTTTTTGAGGATCTTTTATTTTGCTATTTGCTTCTAATTGAAAGAATGTGTCTGCGATAAGTACAGAGAATTCTCATTATCTGAACTTCCATCTCGGCCCTTGAGGAAGGTTGCTCTGCTCCTGACCTTTAGCCTGTTTGTTTCATCAGCACACTTTCTAGTGGCTGCATATGGCGACCAAAGCAATCCACAAGGGTGTACAGTCTTTGTAAGGGACTTAAATATACCCAGCCCAGTATCCACTGGATATGTGCACTTCCAGCCCCAGCCAGTGATCAATCAGAAGCAACTGGCAAAAGTTTCCATCTCGGTACAGCTCTGAACATCCAGCTGCATTATTTTTACACTGAAGTGAAATAGATTACCAGCACCTGGTAGTTCTTGTGTTGCCCCAAAATCACAAATACAAATGTTTTTATCTCTCCTTCCAGAAGACATAAGGTGTCCTACATTGGTTTTATACTCCACCCCCAGCTTACAGTCTGCCCCAAGTTTTTTAATCTGTGCCTTAAACAATATGATGTCCTCTTCCCTCACAAACCTGACACTTTGCTCTGATATCCCCACGAGTTTAAATGTAGTATTCAAAAGTGCCTTCCTCCCCACCTAAAATGAAAACCAAACAACATCAGTCTCCTACTTAGAAGTCACAATTGTTTTTAAATCACCTTCAGGATAAAGGATAAACTCCTGACTGTCACAGAAATACCCTTAGTGTGGCTCTGGTCATCTTTCCACTCACTCGTAACACCCAATGCTATTGAGCCTATGCAGAAAATCCTTCTTTTTTCCCTGCAGGCCTTAGCAAAGACTGTGCTCTTCCCTTTTCACATGAAGAAGACTCCCAACTCAAGACTGCCTTTTTTGAATAAGTCTTTCTTCATTGTACTGAGGTCAGTCACTTTCTGTTTCATATATTTCCACCAGATCTGTGACTTTCTTCATTCCTGGTATTAGAATGAAGTTTTTTGAAAGTTCCTTTTTCTGTCTTCCTCCCAAATATCCGTGCAGGAATAGATCATGAATTCTTTGAAAATAGGCACTGACCCTTCAACCATCAATCTACGAATGGATTAATAAATTGTGGCATATGTACACCATGGAATTTATGCAGCCTTAAAGAAAGATGGAAACTTCACCTCTTTCATGTTTACATAGATGGAGCTGGAGCATTTTCTTCTTAGTAAAGTATCTCAAGAATGGAAGAAAAAGTATCCAATGTACTCAGCCCTACTATGAAACCAATTTATGGCTTTCACATGAAAGCTATAACCCA
>CAUYPK010088338.1:0-17456 GCA_963574355.1 Loris lydekkerianus | reverse complement strand
AAGTATCCCAGGAATGGAAGAAAAAGTATCCAATGTACTCAGCCCTACTATGAAGCTAAACTATAGCTTTCACATGAAGGCTATAACCCAACTATACCACAAGACTATGAGGAAAGGACCAAGGAAGGGGAAGGGAAGGGGGGAGGTTTGGGTGGAGGGAGGGTGATGGGTTGGGCCACATCTATGGTGCATATTTTTATCTATAATAATAAAAAAAAGAGGTCAAGGCAGGAGGATCCCTTGAGCCCAGGAGTTCAGAGACCAGCCTGAGAAACATAACAAGGTCCTATCTCTACAAAAAAATGTATAATATATAGTAGAACCTCAGTCAGTTGACTAGTTAAGGGACTGTAACGAAGTGGTCAACATATAAAGGTGATCAACATAAAGAGCCTCCATTGTATACTTGTGGTGTATGTCTGGTCTATGAAAATTCAGTCAATTTAAGGAAGTAGTTAATATAGGAAAGTGGTCAACTATGGAGGTTGGAGGTTCTACTGGGTTTGCCTATAGTCACATAGTGCCCAGCTATGTTGGAGGCTGAAGCAGGAGGATTGCTTGAGCCCAGGAGTTTGAGGTTGCTGTCAGCTGTGATGATGTCACTACACTCTAGCCCAGGCAACAGAGTGAGATCCTGTCTCAAAACAAACAAACAAAAAACCCAAACACTTGCCCATAAACTGAGTTTGCAGTCTTTCTCTGCTTCCTATCAATGTGACCAAAAAGAGACACTAAAAAGATTTTAAGGATTGAGTGTTGCTTGCAGAGGAATAGACTGAAGTTTGTAAGAGTTGACCCTGGATCTACACTCTGCTTCAAAGCAGCAAGTGACGTGTGAAATTTTGAGAAGGATGCACTGTGACCCTCTATTTCAAACTTGGTCTATAATCTTAGATGGCTTCTAATTCCCAGTATTGCTGTGATGCTATAGCAACAAGGGCAAGGAACTATAAATCTTAAACCCCTCTGTTCTTTACTTCCTGGCTACTCTGGTGCATTATTGAGGGATATTTTCTTTACCTCTACAAGAAAATCAACATTACCTACCCTAACTAGGTAGTTGTGGCATTCAAAACTCTTTATGAATGTGAACGTGCTATCTATGATACTCTCAGTATACTGAAGTGAACTTTTGGAATGCATAGATTTGCAAAGATTTCCTTATTGCTCAGAGCCTTTCCTCGGAGAAAATAAAAGTAGATAAAAAATGCATTGTGTTCAGTAGCAATAAAGCAAATCTTCAATCAAATTGCCTTTTATTGCTGTAAAAGCTATTCTGGGCTAACTCTAGTCCAAAAAACACTACAACCTACAAACATAAGAATTCATATAGGAAGGGAAAAAAATCAACTCTGGACCCTGGCATACATATTACTCTTCAAATGTAAAAAACCTATGGAAATTTCAAGTAGTGATTTATGGCACACAGGGTTTTCAAAGCACAGATTTCCAAGAACTCTCCATGGATCTTACACTTCTTTACTCATTAATTACCAAGAATATGGCAATTCATAGCACAGTAACTATTCTAGAGATGTCTTTATTTGATGTGTGAAGAAGGAAAATAGTCATGGATATATTTCATCTGTCCATTTCCTCTCATGTAATGCAGTCCCTGAATGGCTCTTGCAACGTCCAGTGGTGTCCCTTTGCATTTTATTTATGCCCTATAAAGAATGGAGTTCAGGTAGTTTTATGTATGTGTTGAGTAAAATGACAAAGCTATCAGCTTTCTACAGTAATTTCCATATTCTAAGGAGTATATGTCAAGGCATTTTATCTTTGTAAATTATAGTGCCAAGAGCTCCCCATGTGGCATTCCCTTTGTAGTGGGCCTGTTTATAAAGCCTAAGCTGTTTGTGTTTGCCAAGGGGAGACGATGAATAAATTATTAGAGCTGTATAGAAAAATCGCCACTCTAAGCAAAAAATAGTCTATTTGTGGGACAATCTTAAAGGGCGAAGTATTTTTCATTTTGACCTTTAATGGCATAAGAAAAAAAAAATCAATGTAGATGTTTTTTCATGGAGGAAAGTGTAGATTTTCGCTTTGGTGCCAATTTGGAGTTGTGTTTGCATCTTTTCTTATTAGATTGAGTAAAGGATAATGAATTTGTAGTTTCACCTTTGTACCATGTTCTTATCCGCCTTCTTAATTCCTTTTAAGAGATGTTACTCATCATCTCTTAAAATGTACATTGAAATCTTGGCAATGAAAACATAGTTGAGGTGTGTAGGGGGCACTGGGCTAAGGTTACCCAGGTCAGAGCATAATGCATCACTTTCTAATGGCAACAGAAAGCCAAGGAAATGGTTTTCTATTTGTAACCTAATCAGAAACCTGAGCAGAGGGCAACTGAACCTAATGGCTGCACATTTCTTCCAGATCAAACTCAGTACTGGCAAGACCAAGCTTAGGAGATTAGGTGTGGGGCTGGGGGAAAGCGTGGATCATAAAAGCTGGAAGATTCGTTTATTTATTGTCTTATGAATTTCTTTTAATTTCTAAAATGAACTGCATTTCATCTTAGTAACAAAATAAAAATAAATTCTTGCTCAGATAGCAGTGTGTTCTGCTAAATTAAATCAATTATTTCAAAATAGTTAATTGCTCTTGCTGATGAGATTGTGGGGAAAATGGAATGCTCCTTCACTGCCATTGCAGCAGCAATTGGGACAGACATACTTGGTTTTTACACACTTCTAGAAATTTATCTTATGGAAATAATTCAAATTGAGGCATAAAACTATAGGTATTCAAATATTTATCACTGTATTACCTATGAGGTTAGAATTTAAATAAACTTGTGAATCCAATAATAGGAGAACAGTTATATCAATCTGATGGGTTAACTGCATGGAATATTTTAAAGTCATTAAAAACAATTATAAGTACCATATAATAGCATAGAAAACATTTATGATGCACTATTAATTTAAAAAGCAGAATATAAAGTTACTATGATGCGATAATTACAACAACATAAAATACATATGTTCAAAGGCTAAAGGTGGAAACAAAGAAGTGAACAAAAAGCATTTGGGGATGGTAGGATTAAGTTAGTGCCTTTAAAATTAAATTTGGGGGGGGTTGGGAAGAGATTTGAGTCAGCTAAATGAAGCTTGAATGAAATAAATTGTACTTAGCTTAAAGAAATATGCTGTTTCTCTAATCTTTTAACTTTCCAGCTGCTGCAGCTAGACTAACCTGCATTTAACCAGACTCTAGTCATTTAACCTGGGGGGGGGGGGTGTCTCTATTTTCCATCTAAAAATGGAGAAGAAAACCATGCCTATCTCATATACTTGCTGTGAGGATTAATAATTTGATAAAAGAGTCTGGTACTTAGTAACTGCTTAATATTAAGTTAGCTATAATTACAATTTTCATAGCACTTGAGTGGGGGAGGGAATTAGGACTAAAATTATTGTAAAAATCTGCTTAATTTAATTTTCAGTTACAAAACCTCCTTAATTTAGAGTGGTGGGATGCAGTAGGAAGTGAAGGGTAATTAAATGGAAGTGTCATTTATAAAATGTCAGCAGTTTCCTCCACATTTCTAAATCAAAGATAATGTTGATGAACCAAAATAGTTAAGAAAACTTTTTGCAAGCCTAATTTAACCAAAAGCATGATCTATGACAAGATAAACAAAAACGGAAATCTCTTTATACTCCATCTGGGAGATGCTGAATAAAATTACAGATGCAAATTACGCTCAGAGCCTGAGAATGCACCAATCCATTCTAGTTTGTCTTTTTCCCCTACCTCTCTCTCCTCAAATCACTATCATGGCTGGGCTTTCCTGCTGATATTGATTAACCTCATCTGAAAACATACGGCTCTATTGATAGACACAGATTCACACCGGACATCTGTGGTCAAAGCAACTGGACGGTGTTGAGGCAGAACTGAGTGTTGGGGTGACTCTTTCTCAGCAGTTCATAACCCAATGTTTTCTGGGAGTCCCCGCCACCAGATGGGTGGCTTATTTCTATCTGAATTTGTAGGACACAATATTTAAGTCTGCAGATGATTGGGATAATTAGTATCATTCATCCCCCTGTCTCCAAAGAGTGAGCTTCAGACAATTAGCCTTCTCTTTTCTCATGACAGAATAAGACACTACATTCTCCTAGATCATTTCACTGATTTGTTTAACAGCTATCTTAAGTGAACAAGGGGTGTGTGTGCGTGTGTGTGAGAGAGAGAGAGAGAAACAGAGACAGAGAGAGGATGACATTAAGAAATACAAGCAATTACATATATCTGTACATCACTTTTTGCTTCTCAAAATGGTAAAACTCTAAAAATTTTGATGACACACTCTGTTGGCAAGGCTGTCAGGAAGTAGAACCTATATATTTCTGGTGTGAATGTAAATTGGTACAACGCACATGGAGGGCATTTTGGCAATAACCATAAAAATTACAAATGCATATACCCTTTCAGTCAGCAATTTCATTTATGGGGATTTATTCTACAAGGAAACTTGTACCCTTGTGAAAAGATGTACATCCAAGCTTATCTACAGTGGCATTCCTCATAGCAGAAACACAGGGAAAAACAAACAAATGTCTGAAAAAGATTGAGGATGCTCTATTAAAACAATGAGGAAAGATTTCTAATATCTCTTATCAAGTAGAAAAAGCAGCACATAAAGCCATACACATAATATGACACCCTTTGTATAAAAGGCAGAGAAAATAACAAAATATATTTGAATTTGCTTACTTTGATGTTAGGGAGTCTTGAAAATACTTAAGTACCTAATAAAGAATTGTTACTTGGGTGGCAGAGGCTGGGGGAGGAACAGACTAGATGAAGAACAGGGTGGTAGAAGACCAATGTAACTGGATGGGGTGTTTAAAATAATTTTTAATTTGTTTATTCAGAAAATAAACTATATATTTGGAACCAGAACTCATTTTTAAGCAATGTATGATTCTAAAGAAGATTATCTTAAGTCACTATTCATTTGTTGTCCTGGATCACTTTTATGAGTTGAAGGATTCACTGCTTCCCTGAGTTTTCAGAGTCCTTATTAAGCACTTGTTGTGTCTTGCACTGTGATCAGTACGTGATACGAACAAGAAAATAATAGATATTCCCTTATGGGCCCCAAACCACACTCAGACTCTGGATCCTACTACCCAACAAAACCTCACTTTGACCCTGACCCTGTCTCCCAGCTGACCCCATGCTCTGTCAGGAGCACCTCCCACCTACTTCAACGTGTGCCATGCATCCCTCTGACTGCTGTACTGTCAGGGCCCCCCCACCCGCTCCACTTTGTACAGACTCCACTTTACCTCTAACTCACAGTGCTGATTCCAATGGCACTGCCCCCTGTCCCGTAGTACTCCTGTAACAAAAGCCCTGGGGAATCAGCCCTTCTGCCCCTGCAGACACAGGTACTGACCAACTGCTAGGCCTGCAGGTTGCAGACCCCCCAGACTCAGAGTCTTGCAGGACCAGTCCCACCCACTTCTGCTTTGTGCTCCTCCTGTAAGAGCTCCTTTCCACCCACCCACCCACCGGAGGACCCACAAGCAGACATATGAAATCTGCCACACTCCTCCTCTGTGATGTACAGGTGCACCTGGGGACAGGAATCATGCAGAAGGGGCATTTCTGGACGTAGGAGGACAACACATACAGTGGGTCATTCCCCAAACTCCTGAGCTCAGGCTACCAAGGGAAGACTAGGAACACCTGAAAGCCACTTGTTGACAAGCAGGACACCACTGTTGTCCAAACTTTCAGGAGTAATAAAGGCAAACGGGAGCAGCAGCCCAGGGGTTGGCAGCCTCGTGTCCCACAGTGACCGGCATCACTGGCACCACGCACACCAGGGTGGAGCCAGCTCCTCGGGTGCCCTCCATCTGGGCGTGAGACTGGGTGGGGACCATATTGTCTCTTCCAGGGTCCCCTCTGTCCTAGGGAAGGACAGCTCATATCCCTCTGTCCTAAAGCAGGCTGAGGGATCCCCATCTATGCCTTCCCAAGCCTAGAGCCTTCCCCACCCATAGCCATGCCACACTGGCAGCCCTGCCAGTCCCCACCCCACATCTGGCCC
The DNA here is from genome assembly GCA_963574355.1 of Loris lydekkerianus. Classification (NCBI taxonomy): domain Eukaryota; kingdom Metazoa; phylum Chordata; class Mammalia; order Primates; family Lorisidae; genus Loris; species Loris lydekkerianus. The sequence goes on along the minus strand of CAUYPK010088338.1, from coordinate 11,377 downwards.
AAGTGTAGACCCAGGCCCAACTCAGCTCTCCCCTCTCTTCTCCAAGGCAGATTAGGCTCTATGGAGTCCCCAGTGCAATCTGTCAGTCTGACTGAATTGAGCACCTGAATAATTATCACTGCAAAAGAAGCTGCAAAATTTGTGACATTTACTCCTCAGGATTCCTCCAGTGTTCCTGCTTCCCACCTCCCTATGACTGTCCTGCCTCCTACGATGCTCCTCAGTCTCTCTCTCCCTGGTCATTTCACCCCCAGCAGTGCTCAGGAAGCCATTCCAGCAGCACCTTCTAAAGCAGGCGTCCTCAAACTGCAGCCCGTGGGCCACATGAAGTGGTGTGAACTGTATTTGTTCCCATTTTGTTTTTTACTTCAAAATAAGATATGTGCAGTGTGCATAGGAATTTGTTCATAGTTTTTTTGTTGGCTTTTTTTTAACTATAGTCTGGCTCTCCAACGGTCTGAGGGACAGTGAATTGGCCCCCTGTTTAAAAATTTTGAGGACGCCTGTTCTAAAGAGACAGATCCAGCACTGGTAGGGCCTGGCCTTCAGGAGCTGAGAGTACAGAGAGTCACTTTAATTATGCTGAATTACCAGGGATGACTCACCAGGACACCTGGAGAATGCCCTCCGTGGTGGGGGGGAAGCAGCAGATCCAGGAGGGTGGGTCCCAGGGATGAGCCTTGTCCCTGGCTTGCTGCCTGCTCTGCCTTGGCCTCCCGTGAGTTTTGCCTGGAATCTAAACCTGCCACCTTTATCTTTAAGGATGTGTGTTTTTATCCTCAGCCAGAGAATCCTCCTCTAACCCTTCTTGAAAAGAACATTTTCTCAAAGAAATGTTTCTATCCAGTTTAAACAACTCTACTAATTCTCCCAGGAGAATCCTCTGCTGAGGATACCTCTGTTTTTTGTAATCAATGAGATTTAGCCATCTCAATCATTAATGCATTTCTTTCTTCTAACAGGAGAGTGGTGTCTTTAGTCTGTGTTGACTTGGGTTGAGGTTTGGGTTATTTCCGAAGCTTGGCCTTTCAGAAGGAAAGAATCTGCTCTGGTTTCCCAAGGGAAGCAGGTACCCAAGGGAGGTTGAGAGGAGCTTTTGCATATCCATGACCAAGGGTTCCTTTATTTCTACTTACTAACATGAACTTTGGGAACTTTCCTTTACAAATTCCAACAGCTCTGGATGAAGTCTGAGCCATAATAACCCTCTTGTTTTCTTCTTGCAGCCACATAGATAGGTTTGCATTTCTTTAAGAAGACCAAGGGGCATTTGAGAGCTTGTGGTAGCCAACTTGCCTTTCTCCTGAACACCAGTGTTTTAGCTTGGGAAACTATAACAAATTGCCATAGACTATGTGGCCTAAATAATAAAAATTTGTTTCTCATGGTTATGGAGGCTGGGAAATCCAAGATCAAGTTGCTGGCCAATGCACTTTCTGGTGAGGCCCTCTTCTGGTGTACAGACTGATGCCTTCTTGTTCTGTCTTCACACAGAGAAAAGATGGATCATGTCTCTTCTTATAAAGGCACTAATCCCATTCATGAAAGCTCCACCTTCATGACCAAATTATTTCCCAAAGGCCTCACCCACTAGCACTATCACATTGAGGATTAGAGCTTCAACAGATGAATTTGGTGGAAACACAAATACTCAATCCATAGCAATAATGGCCTATTCTTAGGATGGTGCTGGTTGTCAGGCACTTAAGGAGGCTTGGCTGTTCTTCAGCATGGAATGGAGTTTAGGCCAAAATTCATAAAAGGTTAATGTTTCTCTCTGTAAGTATTTCTAAGCTACTTTAACCTGCTTTATATTTGTCACAGGATAATTAGTAAGCTATTAATTGTTGTCCCTACTCACTGCAGAGGGGAATCCAGATGAATGAAAAACTATTCTCCTTTCAGCTTCTAGAAAGTTCTGTGTTCCTGTTCTTGAGGCAAGTTTTTGGCTTTCATTTCTTTGGAGTCTAAAGAAATTGTTAGGCACTTCTTACACATCCTTATCCATACTGTCTGACAGGAGCGGAATTGGCAGGTGTCCTTAGAGGATGTGTGGTGAAGGTTTGCTGGGCCAAAGGAGGTGATTATTCCCAGGTGTAGCAGGGGCCTCAGGGACTCAAGGAGGGAGGTAGAGAGCACAAGTCTTCTGATGGGGTAAGCAGATGTTTTGCTGGATTAAGTGAATTGTACAGCAATATCATTTCAATGCCCAAATGACATGTACTCAGAGTAACTGCTCCATTTCTTGGGCAGCAGGTACATGCATCTAGTAGACTTCTCAGAGGTTCTCGAGGTACAAAGTACTCTGCTTTTGAAGGGGCCCTGAGACCAGCCTCTCTTTACTAGCACTTCTCTGGGGTGTTACTACATAAAGTCAAAGGATGGACAAAGACAAGGACAAAGACCCACCTCCCCAATGCTAGCTGCCATTTGAAGGGAAGCTTGAGGTTCTTATAGGTATCTCTTTGGGACAAAATTGCCTATTAGGCACATTGCTGTTGGAAAGACCAAACTCATTCGGTTTAGGATTTCAAGATTGTTTGATTCCTCATTATTTTTTTCATAAAATATTTTTGAAGTAGCTATGGAGTGCCAGGCCCTGCTCTTTGGTGTTGGGGTCGTGGTCAACTACATAAATTTCAGGACTTAGTATAAAATGAAAATATGGAGACCATTGTTAAAAAGATAATTTTAAAACTGCTATAAATGGTACTGTTCATTTCTTGTGTGGTCTCAACTTCTGGTGTCTTTAATTTGTCATTTAGTGTTCTAAGAAATATTAAATTTTAAGTTTTAGCATAAATTTCCCCATTCATCTTTATATTTTGCAATTCCAGCTTTAAATGCAAACACAAGAGCATTTAACTCATATGTGAAATCACCAAAATCACACAATTTGTATTCCATAGCTTACACGTGCATATGGATTTCTTTCTTACCAGAAGAGTGGAAATGCTTCACAAAATTAGCTCAAATGTTTTTATTTTACTTCTTGATTTGGTCGCATTCTATAAATTGCATTTTCAGCTTACAAATGGGGATGGAAGGACTGACATTAAATGAACTATGGATTGTCTTACCTCTCTTTTTCCTTCTGTGTCATCATTTTCAGCACCAGTAGGGGCTAATACAAGAAGGGTATAAGGTTTATATTTGTTTTCTATGGCTGCTATAGTAAATTACCCCAAACTTCTTGGCTTTAAAATAACACAGGTTTATTATCTTATAGTTCTAGAGATCAGAAGTGTGGAACAGGCCTCAATTAGCCAAACTCAGTGTCAGCATGTCTGCACTGTCAGCAGGTCTGCGTTCCTTCTGCAGTCTCTAGAGAAGAATCCATTCCTTTTCCTTTTCCAGGTTTTAAAAGCTGCTCTCATTCCCTGGGTCATGGCTACTTCCTCCATCTTCGAAGTCAGTCAAGGTCAGGCCAAGTTCTGCTCAGGCTACCGTGTATCCAGTTCTTTCTCCTCTGCATCATTCATATGGACCACCATGAATGAGTATAGTCAGATAAACAAAGATAATCTCCCTTTCTCAAGCTGATTAACACCTTTAATTTTATCTGTAACCTTAATTCCCCTTTACCACATAACCGCACATATTTAAGTTTCTAGGTATTAGAACGTGGGCGTCGTTGGTAAAAGGAAGTCATCATTCTGCTTTCCACAGGATTCCTTGTTGCTTCTTGTACCTCAGAATGGCATTGACTTCTTTATATGTTCAAAGTAAGTTATGGTTCCAATGGACAGCACTGAGTGGCCTTTTGAGTCTGTCAGTGTCCCCACGCACTCAGTAATAGATGCAATACACTTACTTTGTATTCACTTTGAGGCTCACTGAGCTTTCATGCTTGGTGGTTCTGCCAGAATTCCATAGTCATAAGGCATCGTAGATGCTGTGTGAGAATGAGGCAGCTGGAACTCTGTACTGCATGCATCTCCTCCACTCAAGGGCACGCTTAAATGCTTAAGAAACACAAGAAAATGACGGCAAACTATAAGCCAAGGTTTTGAGTACAAGGCCCCATGAGCCTGCACAGGTCAGCCCTCCCTGAAACCAGTCCTGCCCTCATTACTTCTAGCAGCATTACTAGAAAACCCAAAGAAACTTTCAAAAAATTGATGTTAAAAAAAGGAAGACTGAATATGTTAACAGAAAAAACAAAATTATGACTTTCCGCATATTTCTGAATTATCCATTTTCACTCACCAAAAAAAATGCACATATCCTTTCATACTAGTTGCCCATCTTTACCATGATCTACTCAAATATGCCAACTATGATTAAAGATGAGAAAGAAATGGTTTTGGTAGTACCATACAGAGTCTTGTTTCAAGCACAATTGGGAAAAGTTGTTAGTTGGTCAAGAAAAAAACATTTTTTTAAAACTGGAAATTATTTTTAAAATATATAAATACCCTACATTTTATTTTGCCCTTAAAGTATGTAAGTCTACATTCATTGGCCATCTTTTGATACACGGCTATGGTTTTTCTTTTGTGTAAAAAACTCTGATTGGAGTTCCAATCTTTCCTGTATAAATCATACCTATAGTGCATAATTTACAATCTCAAGTTCCAGTTTCTTCGAAGTGGTGCAAGAAACTTTTTAAAAGATGCTTTTGAGGACTAGGTGTGGTGACTCACACCTGAAATCCTACCACTCTGGGAAGCCAAGGCAGGAGGATTGCTTGAGCTCAAGAGTTTGAACCAGCCTGAGCAACCATGAGACTCTGTCTTTACTAAAAATAGAAAAACTAGCCAGGTGTAGTGGTGTACAACTATTGTCCCTGCTACTTGGGAGCCTGAGGTAAAAGGATTGCTGAAGCCCAAGGAAGTCTGAGGTTACTGTGAGCTATGATGCTACAGCTCTACTGAGGGCTACAGAGTGAGACTCTATCTTAAAAAAAAAAAAAAAAAGATGCTTATGGTCACTCACATATAATACTGGCGTACTCTGAGTTTAAAACTCTTCTAGTTTTAGAGACCTCTTTCCAAACTTTTATAATTATTGTCCACACATCATTCAACAGAATAGTTCTATTTTGTGAATGGCCTTTAGGGACTCTATGCAAAGCATTCAATTGTGTTTTCAAAGCAAAAACAACTTTTTGAAACTTACACTTCATTGATTTATTTACTATTTAATTAAATCCCTAATTATGTAAGTACAACTAGCATAAATATTTAATCAAATTATATAATTTGCTGAGCAGAATTTCCATATAAATTGTAAGAACCAAGTAAACTAACTTTGCCAAGCACAGCACTTCCATGGTGGGTGGGAGCAGGTCTCTGCAGGCTCAAAGATTAGCCAGATTGTCTTGACCACTCAGCATTGAGCGGATACTATGTCTTACCCAGAGAATACCTAAAACCAATAAGTCTTACACAGAGAATGGAGAGCATCATTTGATTGGACATGTGGCTCAAGGGAAATCAATTTCAAAGTAATTCTATTTCAAAGGAATGCCCTCACGAGATTCCACTTTTTAGTCTCATTATACAAAATTTAAGGGAACTAAAGAAGCTGGCCATTTATTTTTATTTTTATTTTTTTCCAGATGTTATTTTCTCTGTAAGGCTTCCTCCTCTCCCCTCCCCCATGTGGAATTAGTCACTGTCTCAGCTCTGTCCTCATCTACATTGTGATGCAGCATTGATCACATAGTACTGGATGATATGTCCTTTCTGTCTTGCTCCTTGCTTAGAAGATGATCCATAAATATTCCTGGACATGTCTGGTCTCGCAATATCTACTTGTGCTCTGAGATTCTCTTTCCTTAGTTATGTAACCACTTTTTTGAATAATTTGAATATATTACCTATCATTCTTTGAATTGAATCTCTATTCTCTTGCTAAATAAAAGAGTAGAACCTGTCAACACATGTATACCAGGTCCTTCAAAACTTTATTTCATTATAATGTTGACGAACATAAAAATCCATTCCTCGCTAGGGCCACTGTCTGTGTGAAGTCTGCACGTCCTCCCCATGTCTGCATGGGGTTCTCCAGGTGCTCCAGTTTCCTCCAACACGCCTAAGACGTGCAGGGCAGGTGAATTAGCAAGTCTGTATGGTCTCAGGATGAGTGGGGATGTGTGTGTGTAAGTGTACCTTGGGATGGTGTCCTGCCCAGAGTGTGTCCTGCCTTGTGCCCTGAGCTGCCAGGATGGGTGCTGGACACCTGAAACCCTGACCAAAAATAAACAAGTGGGAAAATAAATGAATGAATACAAATTATTGTCAAAATAAAAATTCATCAAGTATCATACAAATGCACAACAACAAACCACATGGTATGAAGGTGCCCCATGAGTCCACCATGTTTGTCAGCATTTACTTTTGAAGGTGATCCTAACGATTTTCACTTTGCAAGCATATATTTCTGAATTGAGTCCACCAGTGCTACAACCACCATTACTCACTGACTCACCAAAATTGGCTAGTTACCATACCTGTTTTTATTACTCTTTCTTAAATATACATATGGTTCACATTTCTTTCAATGTCTAACATTAGAAGTGTCTGGGGTTTCTATTTAGAAGTTTGATAATGTTTTTGTGACCACAAATATACTGTAAGAACTTAACTCTTGTTTTTATCAATTAGCTGGCAAAATTAGTTTTCTTATGTACCATTTCTCTTCTAGTCACAGTTTCCAGGAACCTATCAATGACATTGAGAACTTACTGTACAGTGGTTAGAGTAGTGCCTGGCACCTAGGAAATTCTTTATCTTTTCACCTATACGTTAACTTTAATCTTAAATATCTTTTTGAATATATTCTTACTTCTAATCAATTTTTTCCTATCTTTAAAGGTTGATCTGTAAGCATAAATTTAATTATTAACTTGCTGGTTAATTATTGCTTGGTTAATTATTAACCAAGCACTTAACATTTACTATTGTAAGTTATTATTATGGTAACCACGGCAAAGAGTTTGAGCATGACTTATCGTTTCAATGATTACTTCTACATTTTGATGAGAAAAGTAGCAAAGGTATTATCATCAATTGGAAAAATTGATGGAAAGTGGCATATTCAGCTTACTCCAAAGGATATAATGAATCAAATAAGCAGTAGGAATAAGAATTCCAAGTGATCTTTTCACTATTAGGCTCTGATTTCCATAGGACTAAATCTTTCCTTTATATTAAGTATAGGAAATGGGCATATGAACCCTTTTACTTCAGTACCCATGTTATGAGAAGAGCTAACAAATTATAATTTGAGCTGTGTCTAGAAGTATCCATCTCACTAATTGCAAGAGTGATTTATATCACTCCATAACATGCTGTGGACGCACTTTTTGCACTTCACAGAATTATGGCTCAGGTATGCTTTATTCTTCAACACAAGTTAAACCCTGAACCACCTACTAACCTGTGTTTGTGCCTTACCTGTCCCAATTCTTAACTCTCTGTAATTTGATTTACACACTCTTCTTGACTATACTTCAGTTTCCCCAACCTGGAAATGCATCACCAATAACACCTTATTAATTCTTTTCTAAATTGATCTAGTTAATGATAAAAAACCAGCCACTACAAATTTTGTGAGGGCTAAATTTACATCATAGTCTGTAAGCTTCATGATCATGACAGGCCTAGGTGAAATGTCTGTAGAGGCTATAGACACAATTTCTGTCCTTTCTGGTAGAATCCAGAACTCCTGAAGTTTGTTTGGCTTGTCTCTTAGGTTGGTTTTGTTTTCTAGAGTCATTATTACCTGCAAGGACTTCTGGGTGGAGCTATGAAAGGAAATAAATTATTTATATATGCAGATGACAGGATAATATACCTAGAAAACCCTAATCAATGACAAATCAATTTAAATGATAAAAGTAAGATCTAAAATTAATGTGAAAAATCAATAGTATAGAGACATACAAATAATATTTAAACAGGAGCACTAGTTGAAGAAAAACTCAATTTGTAATAGCAACAAAATGAACTTTAAAAATCCTAGAAATAAACTAAACAAATAATATTCAAAATCTATATAAAGAATACTAAGAAATACTCCTTTCTGCACCTTGTTCTATTTTGGATAACTCAACATAATCAAGATATCAATTTTTTCTGAGTTAAAATACTAGCAAGCTTTCTTTTAAGTGCTAAACAACTTGGTAATTAAGTCCATGTTGAATAATAAAAATGCAAGGATATAAGTAGGAAATTTTTGAAAAATAAGAGCTAAGAAAGTGGGCTAGCCCTACCAGATATTTAAAAATTATAAAGCCATGGTAATTGAAACAGTATAATGGTACATGGAGAGATAATCAGATCAATGGAACAGACAAGAAAGTCTAACAGTAGGACCAACATTGTGTGGAAATCAAGAATTTGATGTGTTTGATCATAGTGACATTTCCTAACACTGTAGCAAAGATAGACTAAAAATAATGTTAAGGCAATTGGATAACCATTTGAAAATGATACAATTAAGTCCATTCCTCGCAGCACATGCAATAGAATAAAATAGACCAAAGATCAAAAAGTAAAAAAAATACTGTATAACTAATTCAAGAAAATGTAAGTGAATTCCTCTATAATTTTCATGTAAAAAAGGTTTTCTAACTGTAATTAAAAATGCATATGCAATAAAATGTAGACAAGTTTAACTACATAATTTTCTTACTATATGGCAAAAAATAAAACCACTACAAACAAAGTCAAAAGGGAAATGATAAATTTAGAAAAAATACTTGCAACATAAATCCTAAGGAGATAATACCCCTAAAATGCAAATATTAAAGGAAAAGAAATAAAAAAAATCATGTAAATATGAACAAAGTTCGGACAATAGAAATGGTTTTTAAACATATGAAAAGATGGTTTCATTCATAATAGAGACATTTATAGTCAAGCTATACTCAGGGAGCATCTCTCACCCAAGAGATTGGCAAAAATTAAAAATATTGACATTGTATTCTATTGGAGAGACTATGGATAATCAAAAACTTTTGTACATTTATTGTTGGTAAAAATGAAAACTGGTACTGTGTACCACAGCAACAATTTCACAATATCTATAAAAAGCATGCACATTTATTTTTTGACCCAGCATTGTTATTTCTTGGAATTTACTCTGAAGATAATTCTTAAAACAATGTGAAAATATACATGAACATGGTTATTTGTTCCAACATTATTTATAATTGCAAAATATTGGAAAGTAGCTAAAATTCTCAAATATGAGATGTATTAACTGTGGATAGTATACCTAGTGATATACTATATGGCTATAAAAAAGAATGAGAAAAATCTTTACAAATTGGTACTGTTTTCCAACTGGGTTAAAAATTTAAAAGAAGAAGAAGTATAAATTTGCCCAACTTTTGCAGAAAGTAGAACAAGAAGCTTAAACAAAAATAAATGAAATTGGCTACCTACAGGAATGGTTGTTATGAGTTGAATTGTGTTTTCCCAAAATTTATATGTTGAAGTTCTGACCCCCAATGACCTTATTTGGAGGTAATAAAGATAAGATGAGGTTATAAGGATGGGCCCTAGTTCAATACCAGTATGACCTACATACTCATAAAAGGGGATATTTGGACACAGGGATATAGAGGGAGAAGATGGCCATCTACAAGCCCATCCTGCAAACACCTTGATTTTAGACTTCCAGCCTCCAGAAATGTGATGCAATAAATTTCTGTTGATTAAGCCACTCAGTTTTTGGCACTTCATTATAGCATCTCTAGAAAACTATTAATAATGCAACAGTAGTGGTGATGGTAAGAGAGAAAAGGCATGTTTTGGGTTAACAATTACTGCTTAAAACACCTTCCCAAAATTAGTGGAGCAGAGTAATACAACAACTATTGATTTGATAGGTCAAGAATTTCAGCAGGGCATAGTGGGTAGCAGCTCATATCTGCTCCACAGTATCTGAGGCCTTCATTGGGGTGGCCTGAGTGGCCAGAAGGCTGGGACAACTTAACTGAGGCAGTGTGCCTGGGGGCTCTTCAAGGGGCATCTGCTTGAACAGGTGTGTCCAAGATGCCTTCTTCTCTCACATATCTGGTACCTGGAAATGGATGGCTGGGATAATTAAAACTGGGGAAACCAACAACATTGTTGTCTCTTTATATGGTTAGTTTGGGCTTCTTTACAACATGGAGGTCTCAAGACAGGATTATTATATGTGACTTCTCCCAGAATGTGCATTCTAAGAGGTGGGAAATGCAAAGCCAAAAGAGGCACCACATCACTTCTACCATATTATATTGGTCAAAGCAGTCACAGGGCCACCTAGATTCTAGGAGGTAAAGACATATCCTCTGCCTCTTGATGAAGAAGTAGCAAAGTTGAAGAGCTTAAAAGCCTGTGGGATGGGAAATGTTGCAATCATCTCTGCAAAACACCATAAACCACAGGGTGGAAGAGATAGGGCAAGGAGTAACATTTCTCTGAAAATGCCTTCTAAAAATACAGTTTTGGAGATCGGATTAAAGATGGTGGCCGAGTAACAGCTTCCCTACAACTGGGCTCAGTGAGTCTGGGAAGACAAGATTCCAGGCATCTCTGGCCAGTGGGATCTGCCTATAATCATCCCTTTGAGGATACAGAGAGCCAGCAAGGGACTTCTTTACCCCAAGAGGATGAAAAAAACACTGGAAAACTGGCAAGTGCTTGCATGTGTTCGATTGACCTAATCACACCAGCAACCCTAAGTACAAGCAGCAGGAGACTGCAAACAGGAAAGGCCTTAACTGTGAACTGTTTTGGTATTCTTGGACTTGGCACTAAGTTGAACTGCCTTTCGGAGAGCTTGAGCAGGAGTGTGGAAAACTTTGGGCATTGTCTGGGGCCCCAGACTGAGCCACTGAGCTGGGCGCAGGAAGCCATTGTGAAAGAACTGCCCAAGCAAGCTCCACCCTCAGGGTCCCAGAGCAAGTATTGGGTGGGACAAAGTAACCTAGAGACTGAGCAGCCTAAAGGTGGGGAGTGAGCTGCCTTATAGCCTTAATACTTAGGGGCAGAGTGAGATGGTTTTGGCACACTGGAGCCTTGGACTGTTGCCCTGGGTAGAGTGCCGTGACGTCACAGCTCATAGCAAACTCAAACCCCTGGGCTTGGTGCAGCCCAGACCTCCATAAGAGCTGTGCAGTGACACCTGACTGGTGACCTGCACACACTGGGCCTCCGCATTCCCTGACCAGGAACTCCGGGAGCCACGCAACCCTGTGTCCTCCCTCCTGTGTCCTCCCAGCCTCCACACTAGCCTGTTCATCTGGCCAGGGACTCTGGTAGCTGCATGCCCTCTGGAGCCCTCCCTGCTTTTGTGTAGAGCCATTCTCCTGGCCAAAGACTGCTAGAGCCTTGGGCTCTCTGTGCCAAAGTAACTGGGCGCCAGGCACTCCCAG